>ML779890.1:156168-168962 GCA_009831015.1 Picea engelmannii | reverse complement strand
TCCCATGTGGCACACTCTAGAGCCACCACTAGTCCTTCCAAGTTCATTCATGTTGATGTTGCATTTCCATGTGGTGGAATTTAATTGGACCTTGTGTTTAATGAGCCAACCATGTTGACATCATCATAATGACATGGAAATTTATGAACCTACCACATGTCTTTTTGATTTTCCCTATTATCCAAACAAACTCCCTTCTTTGTCTCCCTTGTATATGTGGCATATTTTAATTGGTCCCAAAGTTGTTGATGTGGAGGTTCCCTACATCGTGGATATTTGATGGTATACATAGACATCTATATCTCTTTGTCTATATTCTATGAAAAAGAATCATGAGTCACTTAATGACATGGCAATTTCTGAACCATGTTGACATCATCATAATGACATGGCAATTTCCTTAGATCCATATGATAAATTTATCATGTCCTTAGTCTTTTCACATTTTTACCTTGAGAGAGGGTAGTGTCAAGTTTCCCAAGTCTTCGCTAAGCCAAGTTAAAGAGCTTCTCTTTCTTACTCAACAACATAGCTTAGCTTGACCTTTAGGGATTCCCCCCTTCACTAGGATACCCTTCCAATAGTCTAGAGAGTGGAGTAAGGCTACCAAGGTGACAGTGGGTGGCCTACCTAAGAGTTGCCTCTAGGCTCTCCCGTCAGGGTTAGGACTTTTCCTTCTATGAGAGAGTTTGAGCGGCAACAAGGCCCATCCATTGTGCCTCAAAGCTATTTCCACACTTTTCTCCTTCCTCCATAGGATTCTAGCTTTAGGAGACTCGACCACATGGAAGGAGAGATTCCCCTTATTGGATATTTATTCATCAAAAGAGATTTCCTCTGCAATCCCCTCTAGGATGAGAAAATTTGGTCCTCTAAGGTCTCTTTGTTATTTTAGTTTGTTGGCATCCCTATTGATTGTCTCCCTCCTTATAGATACTCCTTGGATCCCACGGGTCACATTATATCTCCTTGAACAGGGTGATTAGATAGGATATCCACAAACAATACATCTAGGTCAATTGAACACCCCCTAAGGGACCGGGCCCTAAGATGGTGTTCTACTTCAAGCACTTCATGCAGTTGAAGGATGAACTTATAGTCAAACTTGCCTATACTCAAAGGCATTGGATGCATATCCTTAGGATTTCTCTTGGCAAGTTTAGGGTTTTCTCTCACCAACTGCCAATTGGGTAAATCATCACATTCCTCGTTAGAGAGGATTTGTCAATTGCGTCAATTGCAAGATATTGAGTCGGATGCAAGAGAACCTCATCTTTAGATGTCCCATTTTTTATAAGATTAGAGGGAGGTTCCATTGGCTATACTAGGAGTCTTGGACTTGGGTTGTTCCCTCACTATTTTTCTCCTCTATCCATATCAAAGATGTATAGCTCTTCTTATATGGGAGGTGTTAGTACCCGAGACATGGCTCTTCTTATATGGAAGGTGTTAGAACACAAGACATGGATCCTATAAGGATTCCTGAGACAAATCTCGTTAGACATTTAATCATTATTCCACATCATATCCAACTATCATAGACTCGTACCTTTGTGTACTTGATGCGTCCTACCATGGAGACACATGCGAGTGGATGTGGTTGTATTAATGTGGTCACTTGGTGTTCTCTCAATATTATTTTCTTTAATCCCCTTGTACGTACATGATTATTCCATGTGTCATTATATTGAGATTTTGAGATCTTGGACTCTTTCTTATAAAAACTCATTGTATCCTTAAATTCTCTTTCTTTCCCTATTCCTCATGCACACAAAAATATGATGCAATATGCTTCTAGAAAGTGTCAAGTGTCTAACGAACTTAATCCATGGAAACCTAGGCCCACCAAGGCATCCAAAACTAAAATATTATGCATTAGGCTTAAGTCAAGGTACCATGTTTCTAAGAAATTTCTTGCATTGGAGATATTTGAAGTAACAAATCTGCTCAATTCCTATGGATTTGAAGTATTATTAGAGCCTAGTGAAATCTTGTTTGAGTCAAATTATCCAAAATACTTGGAATTTTTTTGATAAGGATGTCTTATAACTTAGCTTTCAAAATGTGTAGTGGTCCCATGTGGCACACTCTAAAGCCACCACTAGTCCTTCCAAATTCATTCATGTTGATGTTGCATTTCCATGTGGTGGAATTTAATTGGACATTGTGTTTAATGAGCCAACCATGTTGACATCATCATAATGACATGGAAATTTATGAGCCTACCACATGTATTTTTTATTTTCCCTATTATCCAAAACAACTTTCTTCTTTGTCTCCCTTGTATATGTGGCATATAATAATTGGTCCCAAAGTTGTTGATGTGGAGGCTCCCTACATCGTGAATATTTGATGGTATACATAGACATCTATATCCCTTTGTCTATATTCTATGAAAAAGAGTCGTGAGTCATTTAATGACATGGAAATTTCTTAACCATGTTGACATCATCATAATGACATGGCAATTTTCTTAGATCCATATGATAAATTTATCATGTCCTTAGTGTTTTCACATTTTTACCTTGAGAGATGGTAGTGTCAATTTGCCCAAGTCTTCGTTAAGCCAAGTTAGAGATCTTCTCTCTCTTTCTCAACAACATATCTTAGCTTGACCTTTAGGGATTGACCCCTTGACTAGGATACCCTTCCAATAGTCTAAAGAGTGGAGCAAGGCCACCAAGGTGACAGTGGGTGGCTTGCCTAAAAGTTTCCCTTAGGCTCTCCCATTGGGGTTAGGACTTTTCCTTCTAGGAGAGCGTTTGAGTGGAAACAAGGCCCATCCATTATGCCTCAAAACTATTTCGACACTTGTCTCCTTCCTCCATAGGATTCTAACTTTAGGAGACTCGACCACATGGAAGGAGAGATACCCCTTATTGGATCTTTATTCATCAAAAGAGATTGCCTATACAATCCCCTCTAGGATGAGGCAATTTGGTCCTCTAAGGTCTCTTTGTTATTTCAGTTTGTTGGAATCCCTATTGATTGTCTCCCCCCTTATAGATACTCCTTGGATCCCACCAGTCACAATCTAGCTCCTTGAACAAGGTGGTTAGAGAGGATATCCACAAACAATACATCTAGGTCAATTGAACACCCCCTAAGGGACTTGACCCTAAGATGGCATTCTACTTCAAGCACTTCATGTAGCTGAAGGATGAACTTATAGTCAAAATTGCCTATACCCAAAGACATTTGATGCATATCCTTAGGATTTCTCTTGGCAAGTTTAGGGTTTTCTCTCACCAACTCCCAATTAGGTAAATCATCACATTCCTCGTTAGAGAGGATTTTTCAATTGCGTCAATTGTAAGATATTGCGTTGGATGCAAGAGAACCTCATCTTTAGATGTCCCATTTATTATAACATTAGAGGGAGGTTCCATTGGCTCTACCAGGAGTCCTAGACTTGGGTCACTCCCTCACTAGTTTTCTCCTCTATCCATATCAAAGATGCATAGCTCTTCTTATATGGGAAGTGTTAGTACACGAGACATGGCTCTTCTTATATGGGAGGTGTTAGAGCACAAGACATGGATCCTATAAGGATTCCTAAGACAACTCTCGTTAGACATTTAATCATTAGTCCACATCATATCCAACTATCATAGACTCGTACCTTTGTGGACTTGATGCATCCTACCATGGAGAAACATGAGAGTGGATGTGGTTGTATTAATGTGGTCACTTGGTGTTCTCTCAATCTTATTTTCTTTAATCCCCTTGTACGTACATGATTATTCCATGTGTCATTATATTGAGATTTTTAGATCTCGAGCTCTTTCTCATAACAATTCATTATATCATTAAATTCTCTTGGTTTCCCTATTCCTCATGCATGCAAAAATCTGATGCAATATGCTTCTAGAAAGTGTCAAGTGTCTAACGAACTTAAGCCATGGAACCCCAGGCCCACCAAGGCATCCAAACCTAAAATATTATGCATTAGGCTTAAGTCTAGGTACCATGTTTCTAAGAAAGTTCTTGCATTGGAGATATTTGAAATGACAAATCTACTCAATTCCTATGGATCTGAAGTATTATTAGAGCTTAGTGAAATCTTGTTTGAGTCCAATTCTCCAAAATACTTGGAATTGTTTTGATAAGGGTGTCTTCTAACTTAGCTTTCAAAATGTGTAGTGGTCCCATGTGGAACACTCTAGAGCCACCACTATTCCTTCCAAGTTCATTCATGTTGATGTTGCATTTTCATGTGGTGGAATTTAATTGGACCTTGTGTTTAATGAGCCAACCATGTTGACATAATCATAATGACATGGCAATTTCTGAGCCTGCCAGATGTCTTTTTGATTTTACCTATTATCCAAACCAACTCCCTTATTTGTCTCCCTTGTATATGTGGCATATTTTAATTGGTCCCAAAGTTGTTGATGTGGAGGTTCCCTACATCGTGGATATTTGATGGTATACATAGACATCTATATCCATTTGTCTATATTCTATGAAAAAGAGTCATGAGTCACTTAATGACATGAAAATTTCTGAACCATGTTGACATCATCATAATGACATGGAAATTTCCTTAGATCCATATGATAAATTTATCATGTCCTTATTTTTTTCACATTATTACCTTGAGAGAGGGTAGTGTCAAGTTGCCCAAGTCTTCATTAAGCCAAGTTAGAGAGCTTCTCTTTCTTACTCAAAAACATAGCTTAGCTTGACCTTTAGGGATTCCCCCCTTGACTGGGATACCCTTCCAATAGTATAAAGAGTGGAGCAAGGCCACCAAGGTGATAGTGGGTGGCTTGCCTAATAATTTCCTTTAGGCTCTACCTTCAGGGTTAGGACTTTTCCTTCTAGGAGAGAGTTTGAGTGGCAACAAGGCTCATCCATTGTGCCTCAAAAATATTTCCACACTTGTCTCCTTCCTCCATAGGATTCTAACTTTAGGAGACTCGACCACATGGAAGGAAAGATACCCGTTATTGGATCTTTATTCATCAAAAGAGATTGCCTCTACAATCCCCTCTAGGATGAGGCAATTTGGTCCTCTAAGGTCTCTTTGTTATTTTCGTTTGTTGGCATCCCTATTGATTGTCTCCCTCCTTATAGATACTCCTTGGATCCCACCGATCACATTCTATCTCCTTGAACAGGGTGATTAGAGAGGATATCCACAAACAATACATCTAGGTCAATTGAACACCCCCTAAGGGACTTGACCCTAAGATGGTGTTCTACTTCAAGCACTTCATCCAGCTAAAGGATGAACTTATAGTCAAAATTGCCTATACTCAAATACATTGGATGCATATCCTTAGGATTTCTCTTGGCAAGTTTAGGGTTTTCTCTCACCAACTCCCAATTGGGTAAATCATCACATTCCTTGTTAGAGAGGATTTGTCAATTGATTCAATTGCAAGATATTGAGTTAGATGCAAGAGAACCTCATATTTAGATGTCCCATTTTTTATATGATTAGAGGGAGGTTCCATTGGCTCTACTAGGAGTCATGGACTTGGGTCGCTCCCTCACTAATTTTCTCCTCTATCCATATCAAAGATGCATGGTTGTTCTTATATGGGAGGTGTTAGTACATGATACATGGCTCTTCTTATATGGGAGGTGTTAGAACACAAGACATGGATCCTATAAGGATTCTCGAGACAGATCTCATTAGACATTTAATCATTAGTCCACATCATATTCAACTATCATAGACTCGTACATTTGTGGACTTGATGCATCCTACCATGGAGAAACATGAGAGTGGATGTGGTTGTATTAATGTGGTCACTTGGTGTTATCTCAATCTTATTTTCTTTAATCCCCTTGTACATACATGATTATTCCATGTGTCATTATATTGAGATTTTGAGATCTTGGACTCTTTCTCATAACAACTCATTGTATCCTTAAATTCTCTTGGTTTCCCTATTCCTCATGCACACAAAAATCTGATGCAATATTCTTCTAGAAAGTGTCAAGTGTCTAACGAACTTAAGCCATGGAACCCCAAGCCCACCAAGGCATCCAAACCTAAAATATTATGCATTGGGCTTAAGTCTAGGTACCATGTTTCTAAGAAATTTCTTGCATTGGAGATATTTGAAATGACAAATCTCCTCAATTCCTATGGATTTGAGGTATTATTAGACCCTAGTGAAATCTTCTTTGAGTCCAATTCTCCAAAATACTTGGAATTAGTTTGATAAGGGTGTCTTCTAACTTAGCTTTCAAAATGTGTAGTAGTCCCATGTAGCACACTCTAGAGCCACCACTAGTCCTTCCAAGTTCAGTCATGTTGATGTTGCATTTCCATGTGGTGGAATTTAATTGGACCTTGTGTTTAATGATCCAACCATGTTGACATCATCATAATGACATGGAAATTTCTGAGCCTGACACATGTCTTTTTTATTTTCCCTATTATCCAAACCAACTCCCTTCTTTGTCTCCCTAGTATATGTGGCATATTTTAATTGGTCCCAAAGTTGTTGATGTGGAGGTTCCCTACATCATGGATATTTGATGCTATAAATAGACATCTATATCCCTTTGTATATATTCTATGCAAAAGAGTTGTGAGTCACTCAATGACATGGCAATTTCTAAACCATGTTGACATCATCATAATGACATGGCAATTTCCTTAGATCCATATGATAAATTTATCATGTCATTAGTTTTTTCACATTTTTAATATGTCCTTAATATGTCCAAAATCAAGAGGGATATCACTTTAAATTAGGTGGTTGACCACTAATATTGGTAATTGCAACCTTGTCTAATTGTGCATCCAAAACTAAAGATATAAAATTTTATTTAGAACTGTGAATATGATGATGGAATACTAACTAACAACACATGCACATGTAACTGAAGGTACAACCAAATAGGTACCTGTCAGATATTTCTTCGTCGAGTGAGGAAAGCTTAAGACAAATAGAGGCTGGAAATGTGACTACATCTAGTAGATATGATAAGAAAACAAGGACTAGAGGTGAAAAAGTCAGAATAAAATTTTGTAGACACATGAAATATTTTCTTGCCGAAGGAGAATCATGCTCTTATGATTATGAGAGCATAGGAGACATAGATGTTCCACTTAGGTATAAGCATCTGGTGAAGCAATGGGTACCTAAGGAACTACCTTCTATAGATGTTGAATTCATTGTCAACAATATGACATGTTGCATTGCACCATCCTCCCTGCATGGCTTGGAGCTATTTTCCATGGATGGAATAATTGTAAAATATAATACAGTAACTGAATTTATGGACTATTTAGGACTGTGTTACAATTATAACGATTGGATGTGGCTGGTCTGGTACATGTGAGGTATGCAGAGATATGCACTCACGACAAATTATATACAACTAATAAACAAGGATAAAAATAAGGGAGTGACTATCTATATTTATGGAAGGTCTAAAGCTTCTAGAAATATCATAGGGTTTATAAATAGCACACGACCCAGGACAACAAACAAACAATCGAATTGCATATTTGAGGGACATGAAGAGAATCAGGTAGTCCTGTGCCCAATAAAAAAGATAGCTCCCGGGGAAAAGTTATTAGTGGATTACCATTTGAATCAAATAGAAACATTGACTAATAGTATGCAGGTTCTTATGCAACACCTCTTTAAAAAACCTCTACTTATTGCATTATATTTTTTTATTATCTTTAACATTGTTGTAAATATTATCTTTAACATTCTTTTTTTGTTATAATTGACAATTTTTAAAATAGTTGGGGGTTCTAATTATATTATAATGTGGCATGATGATCATAGAAAAGGGCCAGCCACATAACATGTAAATGATTATCAATTTCCACTTTCATTTTACGTTGTTTTCATTATTTTCTTATATAGTTTTATTGAAATAACATTGTTTTTTATGAAATTATATGTAGTCAGCAGGCCATGTGGATCATGATTCCATCGATGAGGAGGGGTTTTATTCTTGCACTGATCTGATGGTCTCATTAAAAAAAAAGATCATTAAAGCTAACAAGGAACTATTTATCTTGTTAGATCATCCAGAATAAACTTTGGACCTCAAAGAAAGGATCAAGCTCCTTATGTCACAACTTACCACATATAAGGTAATAACCATCATTTTTTTATTTATTTTTTAATGCACTCATATGTTCAATTATGATACTTTGTTCCTTGACTTTACATTATCTCAGGAAAAAACATTTTCTTTTTTATAAAGGAATATTTGGAGCCTATTCAGCCCGGGGTTGGTAGTAGTGGCGCTACAGAGATGCTACAGAGTCCTAATGCGGGCGGTCATATAGCTTCTAGAGCACTATTTACTTCTCCATCTTCCACACCTCATTTATATAGGATCCATGACATGCACCAATAGGCATCCACACCTCTATCAGAGTCTAGAGAGGGTGGAAGAGATGATGTAATGATCCCAAGCCATTATGCAAGGATCATCACTGTTTTGGTGTCTTTTTAAAACTTTTTCTGAGTGAGGTATTTTGTCAAACACTTTTTTGATCTACCTTTTAGATGTGTTTATATGTGTGTATGCAGCAAATAATTGAAAGATATAACCATGGAACATACCTCAACCATATGCAATAAGATAGACAAGCCAAAACATCTCAATTCTTCTTTATTCATAAAATAGAGAAACCTGCTACAATGAAGATGTCGATCTGGAATGCTCAACAGATGGCCAAGAAGATAGACAATAGATAAGAGTTGCTACAAAATGATCCCGCTAATACAAAATATGCCTCCAAAGGCTGAATAAGAAATGAAGATCAATACAAGCAGATCTGAATGAAAAACTCTCCAGCTGAAGAATGCCACGCTCTAATAGAAGGCTAAAACCCTCAATAACTCGGCCCTGCTGCCAAAAGTGTCCAATCACCCTAAGAAATATGCCAACTGATAGATCGGGTGATGGTAAGAACAACCCAAGTGCCCAAATCCCCAATATCCCTCTCAATCTCTGTAGATCTGAAATCCCCCACTGAATGGTGCACCCCACTGGATGACTAAAGCCCTAGATAATTTGGCCATGTTGAAGGAGGCCTCCAAATTCTCTGAAACTCTCTAGAAATATAGATCAGGACACTTCAAGTCACTAGGTGAAGTCCTAGGGTCATATCTGAAGTGTAACCCCTCCAAACAGACTAGATATGGATCTCAAAAACGCCCTCCTTATCTTCAATTCACCCCACTGCTCAAGAAATAATCTGAGCCATAAAACTATCTCAGAAAGAACTAGATCTGATGTCCAAGGCCCTGTAATGAAAACCCAAGTGATATAATCATCAACGGCCTTGCCAATCTCCTACAACGAATCTCTCTCCAAGGATGGTGAGCCCCCCTTGCTGGAAACCCCCAATGGTGCGCCCTCTTCTTCTTGTGCCTGTGGCTATGTAGAACCTCCTGCACTGATGTAGATATTACTAGAATGTTGTGGGAGAGTATTGCATATTTGAGACCAAGCTTGGGACAAGCTAGGTGGAATCTTTCACCACCGAATCATCCTCTAGGGTTTGTTAAGTCAAAACCCTCAAAACCCCCAATGTTGGGCTCACTAGCTAGAAGCCAAAAATCAAAATAAGATCATACATGAATGAATGAGAAGAGGCCCTTGCCTTTCCTTTATANNTTTTGGCTCACCTTGTCCCTCCAAAGTGACTTTCATTTTATTAATATTTAATTAATTAATTAAATCACTTTAATTAATTAATTAACCTTTTTACCTTTGAAAATCTCCTTATCTCTCCTTGTGGCTTCCCTGGCCACTGAAAGTCACTTCTAGCCATTCCATCCTGTAGTGTTTCTCCTCCCGATTCCAATGAGATATTACACTAAGAGGTTCCTCCAGGTAATGTGCCCAAAATGACCTCTTCAGTGAATTTCATTGACTTATAGCTCAAAATAGTCAAAATCATGGAAATCGTCGGAATGCAACGGAACCAAAGCCAACTTGTGCGGAATGGATCATAATGATGGAATATGATGAGAAATGCATGTTGGACCCCACAATGCCTCTCAATAACCCCTGTACTTGCTATAACCTCCCTCTGGATATTCTGGTCATCATAACCCTCTGCACTATGATGATGTCCCAAAGTGGGGACATTATAGTCCTCCCTGCTAGAAAATTGCTTGTCCTCAAGAAATAACCAAATTATCTCAAATAAAATAATAGGATCCCATGTCCATCTGTGGGATACATAGTAGAACCTATCCAACGATGAACAATAGTACACTCCACCCCCTGGATCCCATATCAGGAAGTGAACTGTAATACTCTATGAAGAACAGTCCTGGAAGATATCAACCCTATGAACCTCCTGAACCTAACCCATGGACTCATCTCAGAATAAGTCCATCCTCCAAATATCTACCAAGATATACACGGCCTCCATCAACTACACATGTTGATGCTTGACTAAGGTGATGCAAGACCTTTTTGAGGCACCCGCAACCGATGCGCTCCTCTCAACACTGAAGATCAATGGAAAGTTAGAGTAACTTTCCCCTGCCATGGTCCACTCTCCCCTGTTAGTCAATGAACTTCTCAATCCTGCAATGCCCAATCTGGCAATCCCTAGGTCCCATGCTAACCTCTGTCAAAGATCCTCATGTTGAAATTGTGCTACTCTGACCATGACTGTCTTCCCTCTGCATACATCCTGAACCCTCCTCTCCTAGGCGTGTCTCCTCCCTGCAAGACACTATACCCCTCTGAATCCCACCATACATCTCAGCATGTCTATGTGAGCTATCACTCATCACTGTATGCTCCGACATACCCATGTCGTCTCCCATAGACTCATGTCGTCTCATAGATCCTGGGCGTACTGCTAGATCAACCTCTACATGGAGGCCAATCGCTCTCAAAAGACAAATGGAAGTGTCATCCATCATCTGGTGCTCCTCTACTAAATCATCAACATCCTCTATCATCGTGACTGACTGATACATCTGAGGGTCCATTAAGATAGATGAAGTGGATCTCGGGTGAATATCCTCAAGAGACTCATCTGACCTAAACTCTTATTCTTGAAGGGTTGTCTGTGTGCCTCTCAAGAATCCTTGAGTGCTCTCCAACTCCTGGGTGAGTCGGTTCATCTCCAACTCCTACTCCCTCAGAGCCTCATGATACATCTCACCAACCCTCAGTAGATAATCCCTATCTGTCAACAACTGTTGGTAGTTAGTCCTCATCACAGATACTCTCTCCTAGAGAGTGTGAAAATCATCCATGGAAAATCCTCCATCTGAACTACCATATGCCACTAGTGCTCTCCAACAGTAATATTCCATCACTGCATACATATCATCAATATGTCTAGTGGCTTCCATGATCATAGCCTCACTAAATATCAACTGTGCTATTAAGTGGTGTGAATCCTGATCATGGTCATGCTGAGGTGCTATCTCAGACCCCTCACTTCTAGTGTCAGTCCTGCTAGTGTCAACTCTGGAATCCCCAAAAACATCCTTTGCATAAGATGACATGATGAACTGTCCACTGTCTACTATATTGTTGGGTACTCCTGTATGCCACTGCATCCCATCACTAGATGCCATCTCCCCCTGACTCACACTATATCATGTATGAGAAGTTGTATCCTCCTGTGCACTCAACCTGCTATTATCTTATATGCCTAGATCCCATAGAGATGTATCCAGACACATGCTATGTTCATCATGACTGCTAAAAAGTGCATCCTCATCAATGCAGACCGATCCTGGAAGTAAGTGCTACATCAACCTGTCATCCTTTGGAATCTTCTCAACCAATGGAGACTCCAAAATCTATGACTCCATCTCCTCTGGCTGACCTGTATGTGTGAGGTCAACTGCCAGTACATCCTGTACCTCCTCCTAGATCTGTGGGTCTACCTGTCCATGGTGTTCATCCCTCACACTAGGCTCATCCATCATACCTGATGTGCCACTGATCTCCTCATGTGATGTGGCTATCATGGATGTCTAAACAGGTGACAGATGTGTCACAGCTCCCATAGGAAGCTCACCATCTCTAGGTGCTAACACGTGTGAATCCTCACTAACGTCAGCACTCTGTCGAGGTGTAAGGTCATCAATGGTATGTGATAAGTCTATTGAGACACTGATGATATCATCCTGTCCATCCAGCTTCCTATCCGCTACACAAGGGTCATCATCCTCCTCAAGCATGCAAGCATCACTAGCCTCTGTGCAAGATTCATCATCACTATTCTCTGAGGTAGAGTCACTATCACCAGCCTCTGTGCAAGAGTCATTGTCATCATCTAACTCCTCTGAATCCCCATCTATTGCTCCATCCTCACACACCTCATCATCACTGTCATGACACGCCTCAATAATGCGCTCCTGATCCTTACCCCTGCACTTATGATCTGGTTCCCATGACCCCTTGCAACTGTGGCAAGGTTGTGTGCTCCTACTTGGCATGGGATTTTTCTATTCTTCCCACCATCTAGCTTCTTCCTTTCTCTTTTTATCTACTATGATGATCCCCTCTAAAATATCTCATTTGCTCCAATGGGGATTTCTATAGGCTGCATATTGTGGGAAGGTTAGTATAGCCTTAATTTCCTTGCTAAGGTTGTCATATATGATCTCCAAACATGATATCTCAAAGGATATCCTATCCATGTCCTTCCAACTATACATAAAGACCCCTCAGGTTTGTAGGATTTAAGCTCTGATACCACTGTAATGATCCCAAGCCATTATGCAAGGATCATCATTGTTTTGGTGTCTTTTTAAAACTTTTTCTGAGTGAGGTATTTCATCAAACACTTTGCTGATCTACCTTTTAGA
>ML779890.1:107353-138572 GCA_009831015.1 Picea engelmannii | reverse complement strand
GTGGCTGAAATGTTTTACATTACATCAAAAAGTTTGTAAGAGAACAAAATTTTCGGCTCATCCACCCATACAACTTCGCCAGACAAGGCGTACAAAAAACATGATCTTGGGGAAACTCTAATCTCCCCGCGCTACATTATGCTGAGTGTAATATAACACTGTGCGTACTACACATCTCAACAGAGAATTGAGATTCTTTGGCACCCCTACAGTGTGTCGCTGCAAATGCAAAGGCACGTCCCCCCTCCGCAGAGGAGGGATACCCATCGTCAGGCCTTGGAGGTTCCTCTCAACCTCCCAAAGGCCCACCACTGGTACTGCTGGGTCTGCCACAACTGGGGCGCCTCCACGACATCCTGGCACTGGTATGTCCGCTGGGTGCACTGCTCCCTTGTCTGCACATTGAAGGCAAAACATCTGTTAAACACTCTCTTACATACCCAAAAAATATATATATACATTAAAAAATATAAAAAGAAACTGGTGACAAGATACGACTTAGTCTCTTACTTGACTCATCCCAATCCTCCCCCTCGGGCAGGATCAAATCCATGCTCCCGCGGAAGTCCACATCAGCATAGGGGAAGTCCTCGATCCAGAGGAACTGCCACCTCAACCAGGCAAAGAAATCACCAGTGAAACGGAACTCTGACTCCGAAACCAACCTAGGGGATAGGCTAGTCCACCTCTCCATCCAAGGCTCATCCACTGGTCGCACTGCCAGCGCAATCTGAGGCTGCATCTGAGGGATGCGCTCCAAGAAAAACGAGACTAGGAAAGAACCATAGCCAAACTGCTTTTGGCCATTCCTGCACCGAGAAATTTGTTCCTTCACATTTCGAAGGAACGCCTCACTCCAGTTGAACAGTGTGGGCTCTAAACACTGGATTCCATAAGCCACCTGTGACCTCGAAGCCAAATGAGCACTGGTACTACTAGTCGCACTAGTGATAGAAAACAATATGGATCGAAGATCCAGATCCCAGACGTCTTTGATAGGGATCCTGCCCCCTACCAATCGTGCCCCCGGGACACAATGACGTGCCAAATACACGTCCACCTGCTCTGGCAATGTCCTCTTCCCTGTGAAAGCTATAGGAACCCCTCTTTTTGAGAGGCTGGTCAGAAAATACACATCTTCTAACTCGATAGTCAGGAGCTATGCACCGATACGGAATCCCTGTTCATTGATGTCCCAAAGACCAATGATATGCTCAAGCAATAGAACTTCGCTCTTCATTTTTTGCAGTTTAAATAACTTGAGTAACCCGCAGGCCCTCAAAGAAGCCCGTGTATGGGGACTCCGTAGAGCAGCTATATCATCCATTTCATGTTCCCGCTCTTTCCACTCGATCATGGTTGCTGAATATGTCTACAAAACAAAAAATTAAAATTTCCATCATTACCCACGTTTTGTCATTTCGGCAAAATTCAAAAAGCATTTTAAGACATGAAAACGAATGCCCATGACGTCTAAAGGTATTCAATAATCATTTTAGAACCCCATGCCCTTTAAAACTTGTTAAAACAACGATTAAAATGTGACAAAAATAAAAACGTTTTGAGGGGGTGCGTGGGCCCATGAGGGAAGTTTTTAAGAATTTCTTTGATCGAAATGGTCGACCCAATCAATGGTTGAGGTGTGGACATCTTATTGACCATTTCCCAATGCAAATTCATGAATAATTTCCCCCATTTTATTAACTTTTATAAGGAGGCCGATTTGGTCCAAAATGGTCAACCTAGGGCTTCATGTTTTAAACTAGTGATGCTATTAAAATAAACTTGGAACCATACAATTGAAAGAGCAACGAACGAACATCTACCTGGTTCGAACGGTGTGCAAAACGATCAACCGTAGCTTCGGAAGTGAAGAAAACAAGTTTTGCTCCAGTTGAGATTCTCCAACACTCCACAAAATCCTTGCGAATAAAATGGTAAATGAAGTTTTTTCAAGTCAATCTATATTTATAAAATTTCATTTTCATAAACTATGGTTATTTTGGGTTTCTCTACTGGTGAAATGACTTCACTAATCCCAGGTTTTTAGTTTCTGTCATAGCAGGTTGTTGGCAATCCTGATGCATCTTCCACCTTGTCATACTTATGAGCATAGTCTTAGTTCATTCTCAAGCTCGACAATATGAGAATGCAACCGGGTAAAATTTTATCTCTTTTCGGACCCGTATGAATCCAATCACACGAAAAAGGAACCCCCCTAGAGTCTCCTTTAAACCCTTTTCAGACTCTCTAAATATGAAAAGATTGTCGAGTGACCTTGCTTCCTTTCACACTCGTTAAAAGGTTAGAAAGGGCGTCTTTCGAGCGATAGTTTAAACCTTTTTCGGTCTCGATTGACTACTGTACGAAAAAGGAACCGATAGAGTTCTATTTTAAGTGTTTTTCCAAACTCTATAATCCCAAAAAACCTTCGAGTTTTCTGTCTTTGGACTCGTTAAAGCACACATCGACAGACCCATATGGGACTGAACCCTTACTTCTTCCGGTTCATTAAACAAAGGAAGAGGAACTTACTGAAGGTAAGTTATATCGAGCATGTGTTATCCTCCTTGAGCTCATTAAACTAAAAAGAGGTACTCATCTATCTGGATGGGGGAAAAATTGAAAGGAACAAGCCAAGAAGTCTCTTGAGAACATCATCCAGCACGTCTTAGAGTCGCCCTTGAACACGACACTTTGTCACTTTGCACATATCATAATCCACTGAACCTCTGCACTGAGCCAATCCTTTGAGTTCCTTTCACTCCTTTGGGTCACCCGACGCAAGTCACAGTATCCATTGCATAGTTTTGGTCCATGTCATGTTTTGCAGTAGTGCCTCAGTGTTCAAGGGAAGTATCTGCCTCAAGAGTCAGCCATCCCTAATATCTTGCCTCAAAACCTGTGTCAATCCATGTACTTTTGATCTACCAATTGTATCTCCATATCCGTTTCATGTCGTTGATGGGGGATACATCAAGGCCCTCCCTCGACGAGTCTATCCCTGTTGACTCCAACACATTATCCAGGAATTAGACTTAGAAACCAGTTAGTACTTTGGGACCTGCATGCCTCAATGGTAGGCCTCCTCACATTTGACAGTGGGTTTACATCATTGACCCCTGATCGAATGATTCCACGAGTGTTCGACCTCAGCTCATCTATTCACATTCGCTGGAATGTACTAAGGTACCTTGGGAATCATCAACATTAATGGTGATCTCCCCCGCACTTGTTAACGGTTTACCTCATTGACCGGTAATCAAGTGGTTTCTGCCATGTTCGACGTCAAGAAATCCATTCACATGGTTAGATCCGTACCATATTGGGATTGGTATGAAGACCCTAGGTTGAGCCATCACCTTGATATATGCTTCGCCCAGGTTGCGAAGGACTTTTATTGGACAATGTCACATGCACTGCTACATAGATCCACTTTGTATTGGTCGTGGCTATGCCTTATCATCTCGTAGATCCACTGTGTATTCTTCATGGCTACGATCAGTTTGAGTCACTACAGTATAGATCCACATTGTATATTTGGTGGCTATACCCTTGCTTGTCAATACAATTATGGATCCGCAGTGTATTTTATGGCGGCCATACCTCACAAGTCTCGATCTCCCAAGCATAGGTATGCCTACCTTGGGTTTTGATATATGTCATGATATTGGTTGGATGTTTGTGTACAGCTTCCATCTGGTTCTCCGAGTCTAAACCCTTGCTTGAATATCTACAAAGTACTTCAGTCATCAGTCCGCATCTTCTGACTTCATACTTTGGGGGGCATTCTGTTACACCTCAAAATCACTCAACTAGATAAGTGTCGCATATGCCTCCCACTTGTTGCAAGTGTCGCAAATGGTGTTGAATCATCCTATCACAATGACGACACTAAAGAGGCGCTTGGAACATCTCATGTACTTGGTTTGAAGGAAGAAAATGGTTCACTGAAGTCAAACATCTCTTAACACCTGAGAGGGATTCTTAATCAAGAGTTTGGAAGGGGAACGCTCCTCTAAAACCGCCTGAGGAGCGCTGGCACCCTTCTACCATGCTTCAGAAGTGTTGTAGCGCTTCTCCACCCCTTTGCAGAAGCGCTACCCAGATTTGAAGCGCAGGTGCTTCCCTTGACCTTCTCTGGAGCGTTCTAGCGCTCTGATGCCCCTTCTGAGGGAGCGCTCTCCATTCTGGGTAACTTGTTAGCCCGGTGAGAAGAATAAGGGGAGAATCATTCGAGTTTGGGAGGCGGTTGAACTCGAATTCTTGATTTTGTCAAAAGATCTCTGATCCAAGGAGGAGGTTTCCAACTGGTTCTAAACATAACTCAAGTGGTTAGTCCCTTCCCAACCTATATAAGCAAGCTCTATGGTGATGAAGAGGGAGGAAAGAATTGAGCATATGGAACTTATGATCTTGGAGGAAACTTGCAGTCAGCCAAAGGAGAGCAATCATTGAAGCTGCTGCCATCCAGGTTGTGGATCTTTCATGCAAGGGTTAGACTAAGAGGACTTGACGAAGCTGCCGCACTCACATCTACGATTGTAAGCACTGTTGTCGTCATTCTCATTAATATGACAAGCTTGGCTTGTTTCTTTCTAGTTTGTGTCTGATGTTGCATAAACTTATCATTCATTGATAGATCTGTTTTCAAGCTAATGTCAGTAGAGTAGGAAGTGGTTGTATCTTGTTTTTCCCACAAACCTCACCGAGGAGAAAAAGGATTGGAGAGAAACTCGGAGCGTGCAGGGACAAACGTCGGTTAAAAGGTACTTCTATCATCCTTCCTTCTCATGCATTAGGCTTAGATAGATTTGAAAGGAAGTCAGTGTCCATGATAAGCATTTTTCTGTCTAGGGTTAAGGTCAAGCCTTAGAGGTCGATCTACTTGTCCGCAGGAAGATTTTCCTACAACAGGGACATTACAGATGAGGATCATAGTGATGTGGTTGATATGGTTGCATTTCCAGGAGCTAGACATGTGGCAAGCATGGGGACCCTTCCTTGCACATTTTTGGTCGATGATAATGGACTTCCATTAAAACAATCAAGACTCTCAAGTAGTTTTAATTCATATTTTAATCGTTTAATGTTGTTCTCATACAGAAATCATCTAGATTATTAATTTTAAATTAATGATCATATCTTTTTGTGTGTAGGAAACGACCTTTTTTATAGGCACATAGAGAGCATGGCCTTGTCTATTTTTGGGGCAACCTTACGCATGAGGTGGAATTGCCAAAATTCCAACCTCAAAAAGGAACTTATGGATTATATTGAAGGCCTCTTTGGTGTAGACACATTCAATACAAAAGCGATCACATCTGCAATGGGTGAATATTTAAAATATACCTGGGATTTTTATAGATGAAGCTTGGCAAGAAATCCTAGGTATGAGCATCCTCCCTCAATTCCAGAGAGGGAGTGGAAGGCGATCATTGATGATGCAAAAGAAAATATTTTGAAAAAATCAGGAGAACAAATAACTGGTACACCAAGGTAAATTACAAATTTTTGAATTCAATACTAGCTTTATTTTCCTTTAGATCTAAATAAAGTGTGGTTATATATATCATACTTGAAAATTTTGATGATAGGTTGCCTGACACTTCGAAGGTAACCAAAGCAAGGATTGTCAAACATGGCCAACACAAGCTAGGCCAGGGCGGCTAATCGATGTTATAGTCATGAATCGTAAGTACCCAAACATCTTAAGAATATTATTTGTATCACCTTACAACTTTAAGGTAATTCCTGCCAAGAACATTAAAAAACCATACCCTTACGCAATGCAGGGTGACGACTTCAGAATTGAAACCACAGAGGAAGACCTCCAACTTGGTTACAATTATGGTTATAAATCCATAGTTGATCATAGGAAAAGCATGGGGCAGACCCCAAGATCCAATTTGTGGGATAAGGTAAATAAAAATCAGTCCACATTAACCTTTTGTTACTTATAAAATACGTAAATGTTTGATATCATCCATAATTTAATTTCTTACTTTGTTTTAATCAGGGGAGCAACACGATCAACGAAACCATTAGTATTGAACAACAAAGAGTTGATAGTGAAATGCATCCAAAAGATCATGGTTCTCCCCAGTAGCCCCATCCCAGTGAGGTGCAGCCCTAAGATGTTCTTGTGACTGAGGCCCACGATGGTAAAATGTCTATATATTAATCATATACTTAATAATTTTGTACTTATAAAGTTTGACGTTTAGAATGTCGTATATGGTCATCCTCGACCTAAAGATCAGGTGAACAGGCCGGGAGCCATTCCAACAGTGCCAACTAGAGGACCAGGTAAATAATTACATTGCAACGTTTTTTTTTAATATTAATAAACTACTTCAATGATATTTAAAAATTGGCCATATAAATTTATTATTTTTTATTTTTTTAGGTGATGGATCCTCACAGCGGAATCCACGTCGTGAGTACGAGACCAGATGTACTCAGCATGAAAGGACTAAAACAACATCATCTGTTGAAGAGCACCAAGTAAACGAAGACATGGACATTGATGATTTGCTTAAGAACTGGAAAGAAAAAAAGAAGACTAAAAGAAATTCATGATGTCATGTAATAATTTTATAAGATAGTTAGATGTACATTATATAGCTAATAATATACACAAGGCTATTTCTATGGCTTGTATATATCTATGAATGTAATTTTGTTATACACTTAATGATAATTTTAGCTTCTCTTAATGTTGCAACTTCCAAAATCTTGTGACATGATATATGCTACTTTGAAAGACTTGTGACATGTTTCACTGTGTCTCACATGACAAAGAGCATTACCATTCTTTTCATTGTGTCTTTTCATTGTTTCATGGACATGGTGTTGCTACTCAACATTGCCTCAAAGCCTACTTATTCAATTCTCTATGATATGTACAATGATGTTGAACCTTCCACAAATCATTGCGAGTAGAAAAATAAGCCAAGGACAGGAACCCAAGGATTTCAATGTTAAGGTCTTGTGATTCCACAAGGTGGGATACAAAGAGGAATTGTTTACATGCATAAACATGCTAAATACCTTGATTGAGAATGTAGATGTAACAAGTTGAACATTGAAATCATAGAATGATGACGTAATCGAGCAATATGGGTGGTCATAGATGTTTAGCTATTATTCATTCATTTAACCTTTTAATGTCTTTGAAAAATGCAGGTTTGAAGGGTGGTCACCTCCACGATCCAAAACACATTTCTAAAAAGGTGTAAATCATGTTCTTCTCTTGCATCATGAAATTTTCCTTCATTTCCTTGTATACTTAAATTCAAAATCGAAAAAAAAAAAAATGACACATAATACATGAAAACTTGAAAACCCCTCAGCTAAATAAACCCTTAGGGCCGACTTTTGGAGAATTAATTATTTATGTGTGAAGCAATCTAAGAAGTGAATTATTTCAAGTCAAGATGAATGTTTTTTATATGGAATGTAAGAATGCTAGTTTGTTTATGAATTAATTATTATGTAATTTGTGATATTCTACAGTTTTAAGTGTTGCTTCGAATATCTTTGTGCCTTGAGTTTTTTGAGTTGTTAATGTGTGTGTTGTTGTAATTTGGACTAATCTGGTTTTATGTATGTGTACACGTTTGTTTATGATTCTTCTCTTCTATTCCAACTATCTAAGTAGGATTTTACGTAGGATTCAATTTCGTTTTCAACTCGACGATTACTTTAGTTTTCTCTAGACAGGATAGGTTAAATTAGATTAGTAATATATTAGTTTTCATTTCATACATAGTCTTCGTCTACATCATTTCATTGCATATCCGCTCATCATCCATCCTCATCGACAAACCGGTCTGTAACCGGCCAAAACCCCAAAAACAATATCAATGGCAGTCGGGACAAATTCCAGATGGGACTCCTAATCCAAACAGTGCATAGTCTAGTTGGGGTCATGTACTAGGGAGTACCCCTTGTTTTTTTTGAGATAATTTAGACCCATCAATAGGATCCCATCACTATGTGAGTCATTTTTCACAAACCCAACGGGAAAAGGGGAAACTAGATTCATCTATTGAGGAGTTGGACCCACCTATTTAAGAGGCTGGACAACTGTCAAATTCTCACAACACTCATTTATAGGTGGCTCTCAGGTGGACTCTCACTAAGATTCTTGTTCTTGTTAGAGAAAAATGGGCAGTTAAAAATGAGCTTCAACTTTCTCCTTCCAAATCACAATTCAACTTTCTCCTTCACATTATTTTATCAGGAATCAATCCATAAGAATAAGGCATATTTTTCATTCAATATGTCATTTCCTACTCTTGGATTAAATCCTAGGGGAATTTCATGTTTAATTGACTCAGGAATAAATTATGCCCCTCTCACATTCTCTTCAATCCCTTTTCTTTTTGTCAATCCATAAACCCTCCAGGTGTTCTCCCTAGTGATTTAATACTATTTTATATTTATTTTACCAGAAAAACAATCACATCATATCCATAGCCTTTTAAACATTATAGCCTATATTATATTTACACATTTTCTAGCAAGATCTAGGCCATGGGTCCTTACTAGGAATATTTTTACATTGTCACTTATTTCATGTCCACTTTGTTTATAAATCGATGGTAACCTAGACTCGGTACCAAGGTAATAATTATACATATACTAAGCACATATTCACATGGTCGATGTCCAAACATAATGGGTTTGAAGAAAGGTATTACAACTAATCATGACCAAGAGGAAACCATTTCCACCTCCTAATGGAAGAATAAATATTGTTGTAAATTCTAACCTTGTACAATATCTACTGCAAACTGATATTCAGAAAAGAACAGAAAAGATACAATGGAAAATACAAACATTACACAGAGATTTTTCACCTGGAAACCCAAATTGGGAAAACCAACATATATTATATTGATACACATTGTTTTTCATTGTTTACAATACAATATACATATAGGAGCCAGCGGCATCCAAAACCCTAACCTAATGACCTGGATTAGTCCAAAACCCTAATTCCTTAACCGGAAATAGAAAACCATCGGCAAAAAACCATGCACCGAAAAACCACCTAATATCACGTGGTCCCGGAAATATGTCGTCCCGGTAATATGTCGTCTCGAAAATATGTCGTCCCGGAAATATGTCGGCCCGGCGGAAATATGTCGGCTCGAATATAACACATACCCAAAAATTGTTCCTATCACAAGTGATATGGTCATTATGATGATGAATGTTGCACTTTCTAGGCAAATAAGGCCAAATCCGTCCTTACAAAATACCAACATGCAACAAAAGCGATCAATGTTGATGAAAAAAACAAGATATTTACTTTAACAATCCAACCCTCACCAACCCTTAATTGGTTCTCTTGATAAAAAATATTTTGACAAGAAGAAGGAATCTCTCTTCACTCATAATTCTCAAATCAAGAAAAAACTTGTATAATTGACCATGGAAAAAGCCAAACACAAGAACTTTGTTTCTCATAAATTAGACAATTCAATAAAATGTTCTATCACACTACATTCCTAACCACATCATCTTATATGGGTTAGAGAAGGAGGGAAACCGATACCTCTCACTCAAAATTGTTCCATATCTTTTTCCATTGGACATTTATTTGATACAAATGATTGTGTTGTTACACATTTAGATTATTATAATATACTTATTGGCTCTTCCTACTAGTAAAATTAGAAGATAGCCTATAATGGCTTCCAAAAAACTTGTCAAATACAAAAAGATGGAAAATTCTATAATCTTGCATCATTTTCTCTTGATTCCTCATAATTTGGAGGGAGTGAAACTATTAGGTTTTCCATTCTCTGTAACTTTGGACTTTTTGCTCAGTGCATGTGCTTAGCCCTCCTAACCTTCAACAATTGTTCCATTGAGTTCACACATTGATATTACACTTTAGTAGGGAGGATCTCTTCCAAACACCAAGCTCAAACTTCAATCTTCATCTTAGACTCAGTCTGATAAGAAATATTCATTTATGATTTTTTGTTGGTCCTCAAAACTAAGATGAGTACAAGTCAGATTTATAGTTTCTAATGCTTGTATCATTGGTTGAATATGGATATAATTTTCTTATTTCAATGGAATAATTATACAATTATCCAAATGTGTCTTTCATAAATGATTTCTTGAGATTTTTGGTAACTTCCCGCAGTTTGAAGTTCTTGTTATAAATTTCATTATATTTGATTGCACCATGCTACATTTATGTTAGCACTTTAAAACTAAAGTAGACTTTTTTATAGACTTAAATGCACCATGACAAGAGAACACAAATGAAGAGTATGGATAATTTCACTTCCCATCTGGCATGTAGAATTTACCTTTGTTCTCTGGCACAGGCGCCCTCCCGAGGCACATCCACGCTCACCAGGATCTTCCTTAACTCAAGCCCGAAGAGTTAAATTACTCTTCAACCCCCTGTCAGGATTTCTCAATACCCACAGAACTCTTTTTCCCTGCGATCTCCCCCTCCGACTTATCGGGAAATTTGGTTTCACGTTATCACGAAACTTAAGGGCACGTTTCTCGTGCTATCCAAAACCCCGAAACCCGATGGGTCTTAGTGCCAACGCTTCTTCGTTCCTATCAGGGATTTCCCTATAGAGAAATCGGCATACACGATGTCGCGGTTCACTAGCACCACGAATCCCCGAACCCCAAACTCCGATACGCACGTGTGATATCTCCTTGCCACGTCGCCTCCTCTCTCTGTTCTGTCAGGAATTACGTGATCGCGGTTTCAAAGGTTGCAATCCCTTGGCACTGGAAAATATCGAATGTTGAACCCTGACTTCTCTGGATTGCGAACACATGTCTAGCCTGGGATCCATGGTCCTGATCTCTTCAGGAAATCGCAAATCGTGCTTTCGGTTTTCAAAAGTCCCATGACCACAGAACCTCCGATATCTTGATGAGCTGAAATTCTGATGGCTCTTGGACTCCTCCTCTGCAAGGTTAGGTTTAACCCACGTGCATCTCCTCCGAGATCTGACAGTTGTCGAAACTTCACAAATCTCCCCTATGAACCCTAACATTGCTTCTTTCTCTTTGGATATTCCTATGAATGACGAAGTGTTCCTTCCAAATTCTCTTTTCAATGCTTGGCTTGCAATCTCTGCTCAAACATTCTTCTACACAGACTCCTATGTTCTCCTTCAGAGATGTTATGAAGGAATTATCCCTCCTGAGCTTGGAAACTCGGATTCTCTCAGAGAGGCTGGCATACACTCCTTGCGCTCAGTTTTCAGCAACTCCCCAAGTGCTAGGTCTTTCAAAATCTGTACACCTTCGGCAACAGTAGTCTATGCCTTCTTTGGCTCAGACTAGCCACTGAGACTTCCAGTTCATCCTGCACTTCTCCTACATGACTCTACCAACCCACATCACTCCTGGGTGAATGAGAATAAGGGTTTAACTATCGAGCCTCATCAACGCACTCTATGCGGATGAATTCAACTGCACTCTATGAAGGAATCTCCTGGCTCAGACAGAGAAACAATTGAAACTTATTCTCTTTTCTCTCTCAGACTTCGGTTAAAAACCCTGAAATCACATGCACAGCATATTCAAAGAAAATGCATGACCAGAAAGAAAAAATTCATGAGCACATAAACATCATACACAGAGAAACAACACCAACCATGAAATTGAATCAAAGACTCTCTTCTATTAATTCAAAATCTGTACATGGGGTTCTGCATACAATTTCTCTGCTTGCTCTCTCTTCTGAATACTTGATTCTGAATAATAATGTTACAATACACAAGTGACAGTGTCTATATCCATTTCCCCTCTCGAACTCTAAAACTGTCTAATCTGGAAATAAAATCCTATCTACCTGCATTAAATCTATTAAATGCCTCATCTACCTAAGGACGAGAGCTTAAAGGCTCAAGGTCCATTATAATATACAAAGGCACTTTACATCAATAATTCATTTATACATTGGCGCATCATCTTAAATGAAAATTTAAAAAGTTTCTGCTGGTCTTGTCCAACTGTTCGTTGTCTTCCATGCTGGCTCGCATGTCTTGGGTGATGGTCCTTGATGAGTTGGCGATGCTCCTGCATCATACTCCCCGGCTTGAAAACTTTCATGGGCTCCTGTACATGAGCTCCTGCACGGTCTTCCCATGCTTCTGTATCACTGCTTTTCTTTCCCAGCTAGCATCTTCCACTGGGTGATTCTTCCACTTGACCAGGTACTTGAAATATTGTTTTTTCCTGGTCTTCTTACCCACTCGCTTGTCTAGTATGCACTCCATCTACGACTTTTCTGCTACTGGTAATTGCTTCTGCCACTGGATCACTAGTTCCTCAGTTCCAGTTTCTTCTTCTCCAACCCTGTATGGGTATAAATATGAAACATTAAATATCAAAGATATCTCTATGCCATCCGACAACTCAATTTCATAAGCGTTCTCTCCAAATTTCTTCAGGACCTTACATGGCCCAATCTTCTTCATTTTTAATTTGTTATATGTTCCTCTTGGGACCTTCCTTCCTCAAGTGTGCTAGAAAAATATCCCCAACTTTAAACTGAATTTGTCTCCGATGTTGATCTACTCTGCGCTTATATTCCTGATTTGAATTTTGCAGTCGCTGCTTCACCTCATCGTGAAGTTCCTTCATTGCTCTAGCGAATTCTCCTGTGCCCACACTGCTAGTCGCAGTTTGTTCTGACTCCCTGAGTTCAGAAAATCCCCTCGGTTGTGTTCCATACACAATCTGAAATGGACTTTTTCCTATACTCTGATTCACAGAATCATTGTACGCGAACTCTGCCTGTGGCAATATGTTGTCCCAACTGCTATGGTGCTCTGTCACCAAGATCCTCAACAAGTCCCCCAGACTCCTGTTCACTACTTATGTTTGTCCATCCATCTGTGGATGATATGCTGAACTAAATGCCAAGTTAGTTCCTAGCTTCTTCCATAAGGTCCTCCAAAAATGACCTATGAATTTGGTGTCCCTGTCCGAGACTATGTTTCTCGGCAATCCATGAAGTCTAACAATTTCTTTGAAAAACAAGTTCGCGATGTGGGTCACATCATTGGTCTTTTGACATGGAATAAAATGTGCCATCTTTGAAAACCTATCCACCACCACAAAGATGGAATCAACCCCTCTCTATGTCCTTGGAAAACCCAATACAAAATCCATGCTGATCGCCTCCCATGGCCTCTTTGGTATGGGTAATGATTGGTAGAATCCCGCATTCTTCCTTCTGCCCTTCAAATGCTAACAAATTTGACACCTGTCAACAAACCTCTTGACATTTTCTCACATGCCTAGCCAAAAATATGATTCGCTCAACTTCGCGAATGTTTTGTCATGACCAAAGTGACCTGCTAAGCCTCCGCTGTGTTTTTCTTTTAGCAAATTCTCCCTCATGGAGCAATTTGGAATACACAGTTGATTGCCTATGAACAACAA
Source organism: Picea engelmannii (assembly GCA_009831015.1). Taxonomy (NCBI): domain Eukaryota; kingdom Viridiplantae; phylum Streptophyta; class Pinopsida; order Pinales; family Pinaceae; genus Picea; species Picea engelmannii. The sequence continues at coordinate 125,120 of ML779890.1, read as the reverse complement.
TCCCTCCTGGATCATGTAATCTATCCATGGGCTCCGATCCCTAAGAACGGGATTCTCAGCTGCTTCATACGCTTCCCCAAAATCTACATCTCTTGCATACATGTCCTTTAGATTTTCAAAACCCAATGTCTTGACTCTGAACTCCTGCAGCAACAAACATTTTCTACTCAAAGCATCAGCCACTTTGTTAGCAGTCCTTGAAATGTGTTTAATTACAAATGTAAAGTTCTGCATATACTCTACCCATTCTGCATGCTTTTGGTTCAACTTCTCTTGTTGACTCACAAACTGCAATGCATGATTATCGTTGTACAATACAAATTCCTTTGGGATCAAGTAATGCCTCCACTTCTTCAATGCCTGTATGATGGCATAAAACTCTTTATCATACATGGAGTATTTCAGTTTTGCGTCATCCAGCTTCTCACTGAAATATGAAATTGGTCTGTCCTCTTGGCTCAAGACTGCTCCTATGGCGAAGCCACTTGCATCACATTTCACCTAGAACACCTTTGCAAAATCCGCTAACACCAAAACTGGTTGTTTGATGATTTTCCGCTTCAATAGATTGAAGCTTTTCTCAGCCTCCGTTGTCCAGTGAAAAGACTTGTGTCGCTTCTTCACCGTTTCCATCATTGCTGCACTAATCCCACTAAAATTCCTGATGAACTTCCTGTAGAAGCTAGCTAATCCATGGAAACTCCTCACCTCGAAAATATTTCTCGTTGATGGCCAATTCTTGATCACTTCCACTTTACTCGGATCCATCTTCAACTCATTTTCCGATATGACAAACCCCAAATAAATGAGTTATGTCTTCATAAATGAGGACTTCTTCATGTTAATCAACAACTTCTCCTGTTGTAGCCTCCTCATTACAAGGGCCAAATGTTTCAAATGTTCAGCCTTTGTCTTACTGTAGATCAATATATCATCGAGATATACGACTACAAATTTCTCGATGAATTCTTTCAGGACCTCATTCATCAGTCTCATGAATGTGCTTGGCGCGTTTGTCAAGCCAAATGGCATGACCAGCCATTCGTACAAACCTTCGTTTGTCTTGAATGTTGTTTTCCATTCATCACCTTCCCTCATGCGAATCTGATGATATCCGCTCTTCAGATCAATTTTTGAAAAATAATTTTCCCCACTCAGGCAATCCATGAGATCATCCATTCTCAGTAGTGGAAACCTATACCTGATGGTTATTTTGTTGATCGCCCTGGAGTTGGTGCACATCCTCCAACCTCCATCCTTCTTCAGACTAAGCATTGTTGGAACAACACACAGACTCGGGCTTTCTCTGACTAGTCCTTTATCCAGCAGCTCCTGTACCTGCTTCTTGACTTCCTCATTTTCCTGTGGCATCAATCTGTACGCATCTTTATTCGGCAAACTGGCTCCAGTTATGAGATCAATGTGATGAATCACACTCCTCATTGGTGGCAATGAACGAGGTAATTCATCCACGATGATATCAACGAAATCTCTCAGCAGTTCCTGAATCTCATCTGGTAGATCATCCACTCTTGTTCTAGTTAGGACAATTCTCGGTTTCCTGACTACAAAGAATTGTGGATCTTCCTTCTTCTCCATCTCTGTGAGAAGCTCCTTCCCACTCATGAGAAGTATGGTACTGCTTACTTCCATCTTCACCTCCTCATCCTTTTTCGGAAGCAATCTGTGTGTCCTCCCATCCTTCTCTAAAGTATATGTGTTCATCCTCCCGTCATGAACCACATTTTGGTCATACTGCCATGGTCTCCCAAGCAATACATGACAGACATCCATGGGAATGACATCACATAGGACCTTATCCTTATATTCACCCATTTTGAAATCAACTAAACATTGTTTAGTGACACTCACCTAATGTCCCTTTTGTAGCCACAAGACTTTATATGGACTCGGGTGATCAGTCGTATCCAGATCTAATTTCTCCACCATCTCGATTGAAACGAGATTGTCGGTGCTTCCGCTGTCCACAATGACCTTGCATTTCCAGCCCTTGGTCTTGCATGTGGTTCTGAACAGTCTGGTCCTATGAGTTGTGTCCTCCACCTCCTTCTCGGGTGTTAAAAGGACTTTATGCACCATCAGTGGCTTCCCACTTTCGGTGTCTTCACTCTCAACATCACGCCTCTGCGCCTCAGCGATGTGAGCTTCTCCTCTGTCTGTTTTCCTGTCTGGACAGTCAACTTCCTTGTGTCCATATTTTCCACATGTGTAGCATGTGATGATTCCACCTCGGCCTCTTCCTCTTCCTCTGGTACGAGGAAAAGTATTCGCGTTAGCATATCCGCCACCCTGCTCTGTATGCTGTCTCCTTGGCTCAGCATATTGTTGTCCTCGCTGTGAGGTTCCACCTCTCTCAATCTTACCCTGAGGTTTCTTCCATTCCTCTTTGGGCTTCTGATATTTCTCTTGGGCAACTACCTTGCCTCTGGGCTGACTTATGCCTCGTCCTCGCTGTCCTTGTTTACAGCTCAGCTTCTCCTCGGCTTTCAGAGCCATCTGGTAAGCATCCTCAACCGTTCTGATGGTCGTCAGGCTTAATTCATCCTGAATGTTGTATCTCAAGCCATTCAGGTACCTAGCAACTTTTTCATCATTGCTCTCCCGATGACCTTCTCGGATATTGAGCTTATAAAACTCTTCGGTGTATTCCTTCACCGTCATCAACTTCTATTTCAGGTTCTGCATCCTCCTGAACAGTGTGATCTGATAATCCCTTGGGATGAACTTTTCTTTCATCTTGTTAATCATTCAATCCTAGATTTTAATCTTTTGTTTACCTTTGGAATGTCTATCTTCTTGTAGCTCATCCCACCATAATGTTGCATGTCCCTTCAACTTTGTGACAACATGCATTACCTTTTTATCCTCTTCGATATCTTCATAATCGAAGTAGGTATCAAGAGCTCTGATCCAGTCCAACAACTCTTCTGCATCCAGGCTTCCTTCATAAGCTGGAATATCCATTTTGGTCTTTGAACTCATTCTGGAAATGGCTTTGATCAATCTCTCTGTTGATGCATCCTCTGTTGTGACTTCTTCTTCATGTACAGCTTCTTCTTCAACTTCGGAATCACTAAGATCCCTAGCACCAACTCTGCATCTTTGTGTTGTCTCCATCTCCTCAAGCCTTGCTCGGAGAACTCTCATCTGTCGTTCCATTTCTAGATTTCCTGCTAGCCTACCTCTTCTTCGCACCTCCCTGTCTTCGGGATCAGGCGACTGTCTCTCTCTTCTCGGCAGCATGATGTATTCTCTTCTCTTCTACAGAAAGCAAAGAATTCCCTTCTCTGATACCAAACTGGCACAGGCGCCCTCCCGAGGCACGTCCACACTCACTAGGACCTTCCTTCACTCAGGCCCGAAGAGTTAAATTACTCTTCAACCCCCTGTCAGGAGTTCTCAATACCCACAAAAATATTTTTCCCTACGATCTCCCCCTCCGACTTATCGGGAAATCAGGTTTCGCGTTATTGTGAAACTTAAGGGCACATTTCTTGTGCTATCTGAAGCCCCGAAACCCGATGGGTCTTAGTGCCAACGCTTCTCCATTTCTGTCGGGGATTTCCCTATCGGGAAATCGGCATACACGATGTCACGGTTCACTAGCACCATGAATCCCCGAACCCCGAACTCCGATACGCACGTGTGATCTCTCCTTTCCACGTCGCCTCCTCTCTCCATTCTGTCGGAATCGCGTGATCGCAGTTTCAAAGTTCGCAATCCCTTGGCACTGGAAAATCCCGAATGTCGAACCCTGACTTCTCTGGATTGCGGACACGTGTCTAGCCCGGGATCCACGGTCCTGATCTCTTCGGGAAATCACAAATCGTGCTTTCGGTTTTCAAAAGTCCCACGACCACGGAACCTCCAATATCTCGATGAGCTGAAATTTCGATGGCTCTTCGACTCCTCCTCTGCAAGCTTAGGTTTAACCCGCGTGCATCTCCTCCAGGATCTGAAAGTTGTCAGAACTTCGCAAATATCCCTTGCGAACCTTGACCATTGCTTCTTTCTCTTTGGAGATTCCTATGAATGACGAAGTGTTCCTTCCAAATTCTCTTCTCAATGCTTGGCTTGCAATCTCTGCTCAAACCTTCTTCTACACGGACTCATGTGTTCTCCTTCAGAGATGTTACGAAGGAATTATCCCTCCTGAGCTTGGAAACTCAGATTCTCTTAGAGAGGTTGGCGTACACTCCTTGCGCTCGGTTTTCAACAAATCCCCAAGTGCTGGGTCTTTCAAACTCTGTACACCTTCGGCAATAGTATTCTATGCCTTCTTTGGCTCAGACTAGCCACTGAGACTTCTAGTTCAGCCTGCACTTCTCCTGCACGAATCTACCAACCCACATCACTCCTAGGTGAATGAGAATAAGGGTTTAACTATCGAGCCTCATCAACGCACTCTATGCGGATGAATTCAACTGCACTCTATGCAGGAATCTCCTGGCTCAGACAGAGAAAAAATTGAAACTTATTCTCTTTTCTCTCTCAGACTTCGGTTAAAAACCCTGAAATCACATGCACAACATATTCAAAGAAAATGCATGACCAGAAATCAAACATTCATGAGCACATAAACATCATACACAGAGAAACAACACCAACCATGAAATTGAATCAAAGACTCTCTTCTATTAATTCAAAATCTGTACATGGGGTTCTGCATACAATTTCTCTGCTTGCTCTCTCTTCTGAATACTTGATTCTGAATAATAATGTTACAATACACAAGTGAGGGTGTCTATATCCGTTTCCCCTCTCGAACTCTAAAACTATATAATCTGGAAAGAAAATCCTATCTACCTGCATTAAATCTATTAAATGCCTCATCTACCTAAGGACGAGAGCTTAAAGGCTCAAGGTCCATTATAATATACAAAGGCACTTTACATCAATGGTTCATTTATACATTGGCGCATCATCTTAAATGAAAATTCAAAAAGTTTCTGCTGGTCTTGTCCATTTGTTCGTTGTCTTCCATGCTGGCTCACATGTCTTGGGCGATGCTCCTTGATGAGTTGGCGATGCTCCTGCATCATTCTCTATTGCAAATGAGAATATATTGCATAACATATGAATGGTATAAAAGAAAGGGAATTCCTGCATTGGAAATTTTCATACATCTACCTGTTCAATACAATCAAAGCAAGTGGATGAGGACATGACACCAACATATGGCCATTTACTTATCATATGCATCATATTCCTACTGAACCCATTAATGCTATAAACCTTCCTATGAATACCAAACATTTCACCTATGTTGGATACAAGAAGCCTTGGATATAACACGTGTCATCTCATTTTGAGTCTTGAACAACAAGAACTATTTTTGGGAAATAAAGACATTTTAAGTGCATCTGATCTGAAAATAGGGGGCTGACTTGTTTTTCTATGCAATCACCCTCTACTCTATTAAAATAAACTTCAAGACCTTGCTCAATGTCTTAGTTGTGCAAGATAAGTTATGTGTCAAGTTTATGCCTCTTTTATGTGTTCATGTGTGAGGTTCTTTAAAAGGTTAAATGTTGTTTAAAGAAATACAACAACAACATAACATGCAACAAATTTTAACCAACAACTCACAACAGAAACAAGATGATAAAGAAGTTCACCCCCAACTGGGCTACATCTCCTTGAGCCTCAATCAATGGACTAGGCTCTCTGGGATTAGTTTGTCTAAAATTATTTTAAAAGATGCTTCTCAACTCCAATGGATTTACTAACTATACCATTGGGTTCAGAATACATAAAAACCCCAAAAATGACTATTAGATCTCTGAAAATGAACCATGGATCATCCGGGCATGACCTCTTCTACATGTGGCCTTGAGCTTCCTTGAGCTTCCTTGTGGAAAAAAGCACATGTTAAAGTCCTCAAATGGATCTAAAACCTGTCCCAATGTGTTCAAATCATAACAATTAGTCCAAAATGACTATTCAGTCACATAAAATAGACTTGGGCTCATCTGAGCATGACCTCCATCAATGGTGGCCCTAAGCTCCCTAGAGCTCTTGAAACTTAAATGGTGTAAAACCTGCAATAGAAGTCTCAAAATTCCTTTGAAAATAGTGCCAATGGATTCAGAACATCCAAAAACCCCTAGCTGGGCTTTTTCGGCACCTCATTTGGCCAAAAGATGAAGAAGTTAGGCCTCCTGCCATTTTCCTCCTTCAAGCTTGTTGTCTCTGGTTCACCAAAATGCACTCTTTTGTGTGTAACCTGGCTTCTAGGCATTTCCTGTTCCTAAACCCAGCACCCATGCGCATTCCAAAATTGTTACCAAAATGTCACACCGTTAGTGGAACTTGAGCCCCCAAAGACAGAGGAGTTGGGCGCATGGAGCCATGTGGCCAAGTCTTAACGCGCAAAAGGGGCTCCAATGCCAAATGACATGAGCACCTAACAAGTGGTGGATGTATGAAAAGGGAGGATGCATGACCGTTGGGTGTGTACCTTGGTTTTGAGGTGTGGTCACATGGGGAATGCACCGCGACCAGGGGCTGGGGCTAAGCCCCAACCCGAACCTCGTGCCCATTAGAAAACAATGCACATTTAAATAAAATTAAATCCATTGTATGGTAAGGACTGCCACAAGGGCACACTGATTGGGTGGCCTCTGCTAAGGATTTGCATTGTGGGGGAGGTCCGGGGTTCGATCCCCATAGACTCCATAAAATTTTGACTTACCATAACCATGGTGTTAATTTAAATAAAATTTAAAACATATAGTGTTAAGAAACAATAGCGTGGTGCGTTAGCAGGAAAGCCTTTGCTAAGACTTTGAATATGGTGGGAGGTCTAGGGTTTGACCCTTGTGGACTCCATAAAATGTTGTACACCAAAACAATAATAGGGTGCCACGTGGCAGCCCATGCTTGGGCCACGTGGCACCTTCCAATTTGCTAATAAAGCACCACGTGTCATCACATCATTCTCTCAAGCATATATCAAATCAAAATTTTCCATGTCACCACTTGCCACATCAGCATCTGACATGTCATCACTTCCATGTGTGAGGTACGACCCTACCATGTCATCACTTGTACGGACTATACAGTTAGCATTTTTTTCCCTGTTTGGTAAATCAAACAAAACCCGATATTTCATTCATATGATGTCCATTTGACCCCGTTTGAAGTGATTTGGGTTCGTGACGACGAGGGCTACACACTTTTTTGTTTTGAGGCGATTCCAAACACTTTAATTTTTGGGCTAAAATTTGACCCCTGGTCCAAATTCTGATTAGCAACCATGATGCATATTTCATGTAACATCAATTTAATCATAATGCAACAATGTAAATCCATCATACCATTTCTTTTCCTTTGGTTTTGTTTCAGTAAGCATTTACATTTTCGTTAGAGGTTGGAATTCATATTAGAATGGGATTTTTAGCCATACGATGTGATTTTTTATTCATCCTTATATAATTGGGTTTTTTGGCAGCTTGATATTGCATTTTGTATTTTCCATTAAATCATTGTGTTGGGTGTTTAAATGTTGAATGTGTCATCTCATTTTGAGTCTTGGACAATAAAAACCATTCACGGCATAAACAAGTTCCACGTGTTATATCGAATAACTAATTTATAGTAATTGTAATGTAAGAACTTGTGACATTATTAAGAGTTGGCATATCTTTCATTTACTTTGTATATTCCTTTGATTCCCCATGTTTTGTAATGAATAAAAATATATGATTTCAGTTGATACTTAAAATGATTTATGGCCATCAAGAGAGAATTCTCAAGAGTAGTTTAACTTACAGTGTTCTTGGTACCTAGATTACTTCTGTGAATTTGAAACCTGAGCTCAAAATGATAGTGTATTTGGATTGAATAAAACCATTTTATTGAGAGAATCAAGTAGAAATATTATTGGAAAATTTTTGGGTAATTTCTGCTAGAATTTAGTGTTATTTTTACATGCTTCTCATTATAAGCCAAACACTTTAGTAGAATATGTATTTTTTACCAAATTCTATGGTTGATTCTGAGAGTGCTCTTCCAATTTGGCTCTGAACATGCCTCTATGCTTTTTATGAAATGTATCATTCATCATATGCAAGTTCTACTTTGCGAATTATGACAATAGTGAAAGACATTTGCTACATTTTTCCAATGCCTAACCAAATCCTCACATTAATGGATCTAATGAAACTCTCCTAGAGAAGTGTGCAAGGGTGGTCCTTCAATAAACCAACGAAATTATTCAAGAGTGGCACACACCCAATTCTTTAATGCTTCATACTCTGAATGGATTGAAGGTCATCATCATATTGTTTCTCGGCGGAGGTGCTCTAGCAATAGAATTTCAATTTCCCAACCTGGAGATACATATTATATCTCCAAACTATTCTTATAGATCTAACCTTTAACCACCTTCATTATGTAAATGGATAAAAGTTCTTAAAAAGTAAATGTCCTCATGGTTGTTGATACATGGAGACATGGTTGTTACTATCTTCAGTTCTAAACTTCAGTTCTAAAGATAAAAATTTGATGAAGGTGCCTATAACTTCACCATTCATAGATAAAACCAACTTTACATTACTTATGTTATAATTGTAACCTCTTTTATGAGTTTGATATATGTACATAGGTTAGAAAAAATATCTTGATTGTTGAAAATGAGATGCATCTTTGAAGAAAAACAATGGTATGTAAAAATTAGAGATTGTGTTGGGGAAAAAGGTGCTCAAATATGCTTCCATATGGGCACTATGATACTCCTGTAGAAGTATAACTTACTTAGAAAAAAAATACACCCTAAAACTAGGGACAACATGAAAAAAGAATAATAGTCTTTTCCCATCAAATAATTATTACATTTCCTTGGAGAGATTTGTGGTTACATGCATTAGTAAGTGCCTTATATTGATCTAAGATTTCAAATTGGGTGTTGTTGACATTGTATATATGGTTATTACTGTCATCAAGATAGCATTATCTATATCACAATCCACATCTTAACATGTTATCCTCCATTTTCTTCTCTGGAACAACAACCATATTAAGCAAAAAGAGACCCCAAGACCATGCCTCCATTTATGTGCCATCAAGGAGTATACAATCATAAAGGTTTTGTACCATGACAATAAGAAGTGGTATCTCCTAGTACATAAGCAAAAGCCATATGTATGAGTTCTAGGATGAACAACATAATGATGAGTCACCCACTAATGATATATGATATCACCAAAGAACACCACCGCTATGATATATGATAGCACCAAAAAACATCCCACCACTATTGCACTTTCTTTCAATGTAAAGGGAAACAACCACATCATAACATCCTCATGGGAAATATTTAGGTCTTCTGTAAAATTCATGAAGTCCCAAACATGTTGAGAAATTTTATGTTCATTGAAGGTTGGGATATGCTCATACCACTCTAATGATAATGATATCTTATATAGGGCATGTTTTTGTGGTTTGTGGCCTTGTTCATGGCCCTTTTAGGTCCCCGAAAGATTCATTTAGAGCCTAAGGGATTTATTGTCCTCTCGTGCACATTATCAAGGCATTGAGACCTATCCCCATTATCCAAGGAATTATAGGAGAAACCATGTTCCACTTGGAGGATATGGTAATATTAATATTAAAATTGCAGCCTAAAATATTCTTTTGATTTTTTTTTTAAATAAATTTTGGTCATCGCAATTACGACGAAAACATATATTGCTATGATGCTTTTTTCATATAAAGAACAAAAATTGTCATCGCCATTATGACGACAACATATATTGCTACGACGCTTTTGCCATATAAACAATGAAAACTATCATCTCAATTACGACGACAACATATATTGCTACGACGCTTTTTCCATATAAAGCACAAAAACTGTCATTGCCATTGAGACAACAACATATATTGCCACGACACTTTTTCCATATAAACAACGAAAGTTTTCGTCACAATTATGATGCCAACATATAATTTTGTGGTGCTTTTTCCATATAAACAACAAAAGTTGTCGTCTCAATTGTGACGACAACTTATATTGTTGTGACAATTTTTCAATATAAAAAACGAAAAGTTTTAGTCGCAATGGTGATGACCACTTATATTGTTGCGACGCAAGTGTGATGACAACTTAAATTCTTGTTATGTATTTTCTACATAAACATAAAAAAATTGTCGTTGCAAGTACAACAAACACTGAGATTGTTGCGATGCATTTGCTTTATAGACAACAAAATTTGTCGTCGTAATGGTCATCTCAATTGTGACGACATTTTGGTTTCACTTAGGTTTCCTATATTATCATATTAGCAATGATATTTCTTTTTTGTTGCAATTGTAAGAAATTCCTTTGGGTCATCGCTCTTGTGACAGTAATTCAAGTTCATCACAATTTCCACGTGACATAAAACAATGTTTCAGAGACTCGTGATTTTTCGCAATATCCACGACATAACGTCGCAAGAGAGTGAAAATATTCATCGTAAAATGAGCCAAATTTTCTAGTGATTTATTGTCTTCAGTTAATCAGTTACAAGCACAAAGCCATCAAAACCCTTACTGTGCACATGACAGAAGATTTGTGTAGCTTGCTAGTTCCTTCTTCCTTGTGTTACAACACTAAGCCCTCCATAATATTCTACAAGGACCTACACTTAGCTCTGCAAGTCTCTTACAGTCATGCACAAGGCACTTACAGACTCTAACTGCACTTAGCATGCATTCACATCACATATATGCACACCTTATATCTAACCTAAGCGTCTATTTATATATTACAAAATATGCCTAAACATGGGTAAACCCATGGGCCAACATCCCATTCCCATTACATATTCCCAAAAACCCAAAAAGGATCCAAAAGTGGGTCAAGATCCTGTGATCTCTTCTTTGTCTTATGCTCCTCCTTCGACGGGATTTTGAAGCCCCAAAATAAGTCAATATGACCAAGAATCTCCCAAAACTTGGTCAAGGGCCAACAAATTCAGAATTTTCAATTAACTGCATATTCAAATGTTGATTGGGAAAATTGTTTGGATGAGAGAAAGAGCACTAATGGAGGTGCATTCTTCTTAGGTGATTCGTTAGTAGCATGGATTAGTAAGAAGAAGGGATCTATTTAATTATCAACTACATAGGTAGAGTACATTGTTGTTGCTACTTGTTGCACCCGGATTTTATGGATGATACAAACTCTTGTAGATTTGAAGGTAACTTATACTGATCCAATTCCACTTCACTATGATAACACCAATGCCATTAGTGTCACCAAGAATCATGTTCTTCATTCAAAGACTAAGAATATACTGATAAAATATCATTTTCTCAAAGAATGGGTTACAAACAGAGTTGTTCAATTGCATTATATCGCAACCATAGAACAAATTGAAAACATATTTACTAAACCCCTAGCCATGAAACCATTTAAATATCTTCATCAGAAGTTGGGTGTCATCCCTTCTCTCACCTAAGAGAGTCCATCCTGTCAGGGGGACTATGTGTTGGTTGAATATCTGATATCTTCGAAAAGTATAGCAACAGATCAGGGGGAGCATGTTTTCTTTGACATTGATGTCAAAGGGGGAGAAAAGGTGTGGTCTGGATCCTACAATTGGAGGTCTAAGAAGAAAAGTGTAGCCTTTCAGGGTTGCCATCAATGCCAAAGGGGGATATTGTTGGCATGTTTTACAGGAAGCGTGTGCTTTTCATTGATGGCAAGAATAGTAGTGACGATGGAAAATAGGAAAAGCATAAGCTCAGGAGGAAGAGCGATAGTGGTTGTTGGATCACCGATACAGAGGACCAACAACCGTTCTATCAAATCAATGTGTGTGAGCCTTAATGATTTTTTCACACAAGAGAGAGAACTTACCAAAGCTTTGAAGTCTCGAAGTAATTTGAGACCGTTCATCACTAGGAGGAGAATTTGGTTCGTTGATCATCAGGAGATACGTGTCAGTAGACCATGAGCTCAGGAGGGAGAAAATTTTGAGATTTGAAATCCCTGAAGTTCGGAGAGCCAGAGTAAATTTCAGTCATCATATCATTCTAAAGTGGAATGACATGATAATTTTGAATAAGGGTGAGCTAATCTCAGCGGTCGATAATCGGGTGCTCAGATATACCGTCGATAGGGCATATCGCACCCCCCCCCCCAACCTTTTTTCCTTTAACCGTGGGGGGGGGGGTCCGAATTGGTGGTATTTCCCATGTGGGACCCTCATACATGTCACCTTCCTACCAACTCAAATCCCCCTCACTCATTACCACTTATTTCCTAACCCCCCCTCTAAGTAAACCACCAAACCACTCATGCACACCACCTCTGTGCTCTGATGTCACACTCCACTACACTTCCTACATGTCACACCCACATCATCAAGTGACGTAATCAAGTTACATCACTCCAGGAGTTTTACTTCGAGAGTTTCACCACCAGTAGATGCCTAAAGTCCCGAAGTCCTAAACATTGAAGTCTTTAAGTGGACATAACTCGTATGATCTGAAGATCACTTCTGGTGAATTATCAACCGTTGATCAAAATATAGTGGAAGGATAGCGTAAGTAGAATAGATGAAGTGCCGAAGTAAATGGTGGCCATCCATCACAATGCTTCATTAAGTCCTAGCCGATAGATTAAGTAGTGAAAGGATAAGTGTAAACTGTCCGATCTATTCGAACAAGTGTCTACAGATCATCGACTCTGGAAGATTGATGTATGGAAGAAATGAGAGTTTGAGAATTGAAAGTCTCGAAGGTCAGACTCGCGGAGGGCATCCTGATCATATATTAAGGGAGATAGGTGTCAATAGATCTTCCACTCTAGAAGATTTTCATATGGAAAAAGCAAGATTTGAGAGTTGAAACTCTTGAAGACCAGAAGGTCGGAATCAATCGTAGTCATTGATTTGGAAGGAAGCTACATGTTGATGGATCGTGGAGATCTGGGATCACACGTGGAAGAAGTAAAGGAAGGTAGATAGCAGTTGTTGATTGAGTAGAATCACCAAGGGATTGGAGGTCAACGATCATGCTCAATTGCGAGGTCAAAAAATGCTCAGGTATTATTTTTTCTTGAGTGGGCCGCAATCAAAACCACGGTATCGCCAAAGGAATATGTGGAGCTCTGTAGTGAATTGCGGGGTGAAAAGCAGGTTTCCCTCAAACCATGTTTGGCCACATCCACAATCATGTGGTCACGTGATATCATCGCCCAAGGACACATCAGTGGAATATAGGGGAAGGAGCTAGCGCTGCTAGGATCCACATCGGAGGTTACACATTGAAAATTCAAAAAGGCCTCTACATGTATAATCCAATGATGTTAATAAAAAAGAATCTGATCGAAGGGTTATTGTTTCACTTTGTGGTTTCTTGATCAGTTACGATTCAATTACACCAACTGAATCATTGTTCCTGAGCATTGGAATCATGATTCATGAGTGTTTTTTAGATTCTTGACTTGAGTGTTGGAGATGCGGAGTGTAACAGATGATGAGAGCAGGAATAAAAGAAAGATGTTGTGACAGAGGAAGGTTGGTGTTTCTTTGTAAAACAAGTTGGATAGTTATTCATGCAGGGAGAAGGCAGCCATGTGTATGTGTGAAAGTACATAGGGGAGGAATACCGCATAGAATAGACATGGTGCAAAAAGAATAAAATGTAGAAGAATGGAAAGTGCAAGAAGATGTGAGCAGGAAGACATTGATGTAGGCAAAGCAGAGAAGTGTAGCAGAATAGTGATGAGACTGGTAAGCCATTGATAAATATGGTATCATTGTAATAAATTTCAGCAAGAAAAGATTTATATCTCAGGGTGGTAGGGTGGTGCTAGGGAGGATTTTTGTTCTCAGAGTTTCAAGTGGGTGCTTGAACACAATGAGTTGTAGCTAGAAAAACCAGTGTGGTAGGGTGGTGCAAGGGAGAAGCATTGTTCTATGTTATACAGGTTGATGCCTGTGTGACTGGAATTTGGTGCTTCCATCTAGTTGGTGTTGGAACATTCAGGGAGTTGGTGATTTCTTCTAGTGGGTGCTAGAAAAACCATAGAGTTGTTTCTCTCAGCAAGTTGCAGCTTGTAAAATAGAGGTGGTAGCCTCACAAAGAGTTGGTGCTCATAAGAATGATAATGTAAAGAAAATAAATACTACTTATCATATTAAGAAGAGGAGGTTTTCTCCCTTTATGGGTTATCTCAGGAATATCTGTCTCTGTATACTTCATGTGTGTGATTGATGTTGAATATTCTATTCCTTACTTCCCTGAATTATTGTGATCATCATTGAGTGTTTTGTCATGAGTTTAAAATGGGTATAATTTTTTAAGCACAGTGACAACTAATTCACCCCCCCCCCTTCTCAGTCGTCTAACATGTTTGTCATTCCATATTATCCAAGGATATTTTCTCCATTTCCAACTTTCCAGATGAGCCATTTACCAATTAAGGATAATGAATTTACCATATCTTACTAGACAATATAGTCATTCTATGTAGATTTTTGTGGCTTGCAGATCCAATCAATAATTGTTTCTGTGGGAATTTTTTTCTCCTTTATGACCTGTGACCATATACCTCAACCATTTATAAGTCCCAAAACTTTCTTGGCTGTCAGGGATTGTGAAAAAAAATGTATATTTTGAACCCTCATCCACCAATTGTTTTTGGCACCGCAAGGCGTTTCCATGAAGCCAACATGAGGGATTTTTTGTCTTTTGAACCAAACCATAGAAATCAATATGATAATTGGATGATTTTTCCTAGGACACCTTTTGGTACCCAATCCAGAGAATTCCAATCGACTGATATTGCTTCCAACATTGATTTTATCAATACTAACGTATTGGCTCTGGAGATCCATCAACTACACCAGGAGTGTAATTGTTTTTCCACTTTGGCTAGAAGCCAAAGCTGGTACTTTTTACTATAGTTTTTAGTTCTAGGGATAACCCTAGATACTTCATACCTGCTCCGATATCCTTAACCTCTAGATCAAGAACCTAGGATATGTGTTGATTCTCCTAATCTAGAACTACCCAAGAACATAAAGAATATTTTTCCATGTTCACTTGCATGTTAGTTGCAATACAAAAGGTTTGAAGAATATCCTCTAAATTTTCTATGTAAGATAATTTGTCTTCACAAAATATAAGGTGTTGGCACCAGGCTGAAATGGAAACAAGGAGGATCGTGAGAAATAAAGTGTGCAAAAATGGAAGTAACAACTAGAAGGTGACACAACACGCGCACATGCAAGAAAGCGTGCAGAAGGAAAATGACAACTGGAGGGAGAACAACATGCATGCATGGGAGGAAGACATAACGTCGGTAGGTTTAGGGTGTTAAGCCCTAAATAGTATCTCATTACCCCTTAATTGGGGTATATTATATTAGTAATGTTATTTTATTTATGTCAGCTGTAGGCCATTAGTTGTAATTATACCTCCTAGTCTCCTATATATACCAAGGAGACATTTTCATTTTGAATCATCTTGTAATTATACATTTATGTGGGCATAAGGAGGTTGACCCCTCGAAGAGGCTTATTATCTAAATTTCTCTCTTTTTCAAGGCATTGAGTACTTATTCTGAGGTTTTTCTATGCTATATTTATATTTGGTTCTTAACATATGGTATCAAAGCTCAAGGTCTTGGGGTTTCGTTGCTACATCTGAGACACCTTGTAATTTTCACTATAAATTTTTGTCTACAATGTTTCAGAAGGAACATCTTTGAGGATATTTATTAGACGGATCAAGGTACGTTGCGTTAAAATTTCATCTCCTGAGGCCTTACACTTTTGGAGTTACAGCCTGTGCAACACAGGGTTCTGGAATCATCCTGAACTGAGTCATTGCATAATTTTCGCTATAAAAAAAATTATGTAACATTTCAGACCCTAAACTCCAGAGGATATTCACATAAATTAGTAAGATATTTGTGGTAAAAGGTTCATCTTCTGGGTTATCTTAAATTTGTAGATACACCCTGTGGAAGATACGTTATCTGACTAGTCCTATTGACCAGTCTCAAGAAGGTGTTACAGGTAAAACAATCATAAATTCTTCCTAGAGTATCCAAATTGAGTGAGATAGGTTTCATTATATATTGGACAGTCTGTAGTATTTCTGGTATGAGTTTCATAATTTTATATCAATTATTTTGTGTGGGGCACACTATACAAGTAAGATCTCCCAGAAAGGCCAAAAACCAACAAGTTGTGGGGAAGTTACCATAAATTCCACTTGGTACATTGAATTTTGATCAGACCAGTCGCATTGCAGAGAAGAAATATCAGAGAACTACAAAAAATATTTTTTCATACCGAGAAGGGCTGAAACTTTGGAGATACATCAGAACAAAGATTGTCTAGCAGAACCACCTCAAAATCAAGGTTCAAAAGCGATACTTGGCCAACATGCCACCCAAAAAGGGAACTTCTACACCAAATAAGCCTCCAGACAATCCTACTTGGACTCTTGATGAAGGTGAAGAAATTCATAGGAACATAAATGTTACAAAAGAAGATAGTAACAAAAGATGAACTACAAGAGATGGAAGCTAAGTTGGAGGCAAAGATGGATGGTTTAAAAGAGGAGATCATGGAAGGATTGAAAATTTTCATAATAGAGAGGACCCCTGAAAGTGAAAATGTATCCCATGAAATTCATGATGAGGACACAAGGAAGGTGAATCAAGAATGGAGAAACTATAACTTTGGGTTGAATACCAACCATGTTCCTAAAATCTATATGAGGAAGTTTGATGGCAAGGACCATATCACATGGATACTTCAGATGGAGCAATTCTTTCATCTACATAATGTGCCACATACACAAAAGGTACGAATTGCTTCTTTATATTTAGAACCCAATCAATTTGTATGGTATAGATGGATTTGTTCTCACAAATCACTTGTCACATGGACAATTTTCACGAAAGAAATGATAGCACACTATGAGGATACAAGGAGCAATACCTTCTTTAGCCAATTGATAAATCTCAAAAAAAAGGGATCAGTTACAGAGCACATTGCGAACTTCCAAAGATTTAATATAAAGGTAATAGATATTTCAGATGAGCACTTGATTGATGTATTCATAGGAACTTTAAGAGATAACATTCAACATGAGGTTCACCTTTAGGAACCCAAATCATTGGAGAATGCATTTAGGGTGGCAAGAAATGTTGAAAATAAAAATATGGCTATGGCTACTAGAAGGACCAATCCTAACATCTATAGAGAGAATAATATTCCTTATAAAACACCTCAACCTACAAGGTTGGCACCTCAACAATTGGAGGAAAGAAAAGCAAAAGGTTTATGCTTTAATTGTGACAACAAGTACAGTAAGGGACATAAGTATGGTGAGAAGAAATTATTGTACATATATTGTGAAGAGGACGAAGAACAAAAACATCAACAAGAACCATCTCAAGATAAAAAAGTAGAATCAATTTCATCTGAAGAGTTGACTCCCACGATATCGTGTAATTCATTGGCTGGAATTAGCACTCCTCAAACCCTCAAGATCAAAGGATATATCAAAAATAAAAGGGTAATAGTCCTAATTGATTCTGACAATACTCATAATTTCATTCACTATAAATTAGCCAAAGATCTCAATTTTTTTGTATATCCAGCACCAGAGTTTCAAGTAATGATTGCAGATGGAGGAACTATCAATTTCTCAGGAAAATGCAATAAGATCAATCTTACTATGGGGGAATATGTAATGAATAGTCCAATGATTGCTATACCCATGGGTGGTG
>ML779890.1:70674-107192 GCA_009831015.1 Picea engelmannii | reverse complement strand
GTTACAATCATTAGGAACAGTGGCTTTTAATTTTCAAGAACTTTTAATGAAATTTTCATTGGAAGGAAAAGAAATTGAGTTAAGAGGTATCACAGGGAAACACGGTAAGGTGATAAGCTCTAATGGCATGTAAAAATTATTGAAAAAGGGGCATCAAGGTGTTATTGCACAACTATGCTCACTAGATGTTCAAAAATCTAATCCATTTATTCCTCTAGATATCCAAGGGATCATTGATAAGCATTCCAAAGTATTTGAAGATATTTCCAAAGGTCTTCCACACACTCGAAATCATAATCATGATATTCACCTAATTCCTGGGAGTGTTCCTCCTAACATCAAGCCATACAGATACCCTTAGGCTCAGAAGAGTGAAATTGAGTGCATGGTTGAAGAAATGTTAGAGGCTAGCATTATTAGACCTATCCAAAGTTATTACTCTGCACCAGTGGTAATGGTATTCAGAAAATATGGCTCATGGCATATGTGTCCAGACTATAGAGAGCTCAACAAGATCATTATTAAAGATAAGTTTCCCATTCTCGTCATTGATGAATTTTTAGATGAACTACATGTAGCAATCTATTTCAAAAAGTTGGATCTTCGTTCAGGGTATCATCATATTAGAACGAAGGAAAAAGATATCCCAAAAACAACATTTTGAACTCATGAAGGCCATTATGAATTTTTGGTCATGCCTTTTGGCCTTACAAATGCACCTTCCACATTCCAAGGATTGATGAATTCCATTTTCAAGCCCTTCCTTCAAAAATTTGTGTTAGTATTTTTTGATGATATACTAATCTATAGCAAGTATTGGGAGGATCATGTGCGACATGTTGACAAGGTGCTACAACTACTAAAGGAGAAACAACTATATGCCAAACCATCTAAATGTTTATTTGGAATGAAGGAGGTAGTGTATTTGGGTCATATTGTATCTCATGAAGGTGTCAAGGTAGACCCTAACAAGATTAAGGCCATGATGGACTGGCCGATTCCCAAAACATTGAAGAATCTTAGAGGATTTTTGGGTTTGACTGGTTACTACTGCAAGTTTGTTCGACAGTATGGAAGAATAGCAGCAGCTTTAACGGCACTAACTAAGAAGGATGCATTTTCATCGACTCCAAAGGAAACTAAAGCTTTTGAATAGCTTAAAGAGGTGATGTGAAAATTTCATGTCTTGACCACTCCAGACTTCAAAAAAACCTTTATTGTGGAATGTGATGCCTCGGGAAATGGAACTGGTGTTGTCCTAATGCAAGAAGGAAGGCCCTGGCTTTTGAAAGTCGACCACTCAAGGGAAAGGACTTACACAAACCCATTTATGAGAAGGAAATGATGGAAATACTAGATGCATTGAAGAAATGGCATCCTTACCTACTAGGTAGGCAATTCAAGGTCAAAACAAATCATGATAGTCTTAAGTACTTCTTGGAACAAAGACTATCTTTGGAAGAACAACAAAAATGGGTAACCAAGATATTGGGTTATGATTTTGAAATCATCTATAAAAAAGGGAAGAAAAATGTTGTGGAAGATGCACTCTCAAGGAAGGATGAATATGTTGAGGTCTTTCTTTGTGCTATCTCGATCATCCAACCCAATTGGATAATAGAAGAAAGGGATGAATGGAAGAATGGCGAAAAAGTGTGGACTCTCATTCAAAGGTTGCAACAGGATTCCAGTACATCAAATAAATTTACATGGAAAAATGATTCACTATGGTACAAATATCACTTATATTTATGTAAGAAATCCCAACTCAAACAAAAGGTACTATTGGAATTGCACACCTCTCCAGTAGGAGGGAACTCAGTATTTTTAAAAACCTACCATAGGGTCAAGAAGGATTTTTTTGGGATGGCCTTAAAAATGATGTTCAAAGGTTTGTGGCATAATGTTTGGTTTTCCAACAAAATAAGGTGGAAATGATTAAGACCCTAGGTATTCTACAACCATTAGCCATCCCAAGTCAGTGATGGGAGGAGGTTTCCATGGATTTCATCACAGGGTTACCAAAGTCTAAAGGAAAGAGTGTTATCATGGTTATTGTTGATATATTGACCAAGTATGCACAATTTTGTGCACTCTCTCATCCCTTCAAAGCTAGTAAAGTTGCCATTGCATTCATGGAGAAAGTTCAAAAGTTACATGGCAGCCCAAAGATTATTGTAAGTGACAGAGATCCCATCTTCACTGGACATTTTGGACAAAATTATTTTCTTGTTTAGGTACTCAATTGGCTCATAGCTCATCCTATCATCCTTAATCTGATGGAAAAATCGAGATAGTGAAAAAATGTCTGGAAGGATACCTTAGTTGCTTCGTCTCTGATAAAAAAACACAATGGTTCAAATAGTTACCCTTGGAAGAATGGTGGTATAACACTTCCTTTCATACTGCAACAAAAATGACACCATTTATGGCACTCTATGGATACCACCCTCCTTCCATCACTTCTTCTCTAAAATAAAAATCTAAGGTTCAAGCAGTGGAATATCACATCGAGAATCAACAACAAGTTCTCCAAATATTAAAGGACAACCTGACCATGGCACAGAATCATATGAAACAACAAGCATATCAACATCGTAGTGAAAGAATTTTTGAAGTAGGGGATTGCGTGTTTTTAAGACTACAACCATACAAACAGATGTCCCTCAAGCAAGCCAAGAAGGATAATAAATTATCACCAAAGTACTATGGCCCTTATAAGGTGTTGCAAAAGATTGGTACTATGGCATACAAATTGGAGTTCCTTGAATCTTCACAAGTACACCCACTTTTCCATGTTTCATGCTTAAAGAAGGTTATAGGTGACAAGATCCCAGTTCAAACTATATTTCTAGAACTTGACGAGGAAGAAAAAATCATATTGGATCATGAAGCCATCACTGACACAAGAATTCGCCAGCTGAGGAATAGATCCATTTCAGAGTATCTCATTAAATGGAGGAAACTATTGGTTGAAGATTCCACTTGGGAAGATGAGTCTTTTATACAGAAGAATCCAGAGTTACTCAAGCATTGCGGACAACACTTGTCTCAAGGGAAGGGTCATGTTAAGCCCTAAATAGTGACTCATTACCCCTTAATTGGGGCATATTATATTAGTAATGTTATTTTATTTATGTCAGATTTAGGCCATTAGTTGTAAATATACCTCCTAGTCTCCTATATATACCAAAGAGACATTTTCATTTTGAATCATCTTGTAATTATACATTTATGTGGGCATAAGGAGGTTTCCCCCTCGAAGAGGTTTATTATTTGAATTTCTCTCTTTTTCAAGGCGTTGAGTACTTATTCTGAGTTTTTTCTATGCTATATTGATATTTGGTTCTTAACATAGGGTTTTGGTAATACAATGTAAATGGATGAAGAGTCCGATATATATAAATAGAGATACACAAGTATCATAGAGAGGTTGATTCACTTTTGTATTAGTTCAACTTTTGTAATACTCTATCGTAGCTATATACGAGTTGATGCATTATGTAATATGTTCATGGACCAAGTTTGTAAGTTGTTGAGCTAAGAATAGAGGAGAAGAGGAAGATCCGAGGATTAGATCGCAGGCTATGGATCCTGGTGCAATCTAGTTCGCCTCGTACAGATCTTACCCATCAAACGGAATTGTAAGAGTGCAGTGTTGGAGATGAAAAACTATCATAATAAAAGAGCCAAGAGCCAAATATTTGTGGATGTAGCCCAAGAGGGGTTGAACCACGATAATATCTGTGTAATACGATGAATGCATGCATCTCTTTTCTTTTTTTCAACAGTTCATTGTTATGCTTAATAAATGAGTTAATATATTGTTATGGATTACGAGTATGTTTTTCGAGAATTAAACTATGAAATGGAAAAGTGCACCCGTGAGGAATAAGTATATTACATTCATAGTTCGTAGCGCATGGCCCTAGTTAACAAACCCCTATCTCATACTCAATCCTAGGCTGTAAACACCTGAGTCTTACAACCACCCATTTAAAGCTATCTCGGGTGAGACTGCGCAGTACATTTTGTGTATTGTGTTGTTGTCTGGTTTACCAGGAGGGCCGATAGTTTTAGAGGCTTTGTTGGAAAACTGAAAGACATGAACCTTGGGTCAATAACTTAGAAAGTAAAAGAGAGAAGTTAAAAAACAACAAATGGTTTTGTTGTCATGTTAGAAGGAGCAAGAGAGGACTGAGTAGATAAGATAGATTCCACAAGAAAAAAACAAGCGAAACAAGAAGACCAATGAGCCATTAGAAGGGAATGTTGAGACCTTGGAACCCCACGAAAGCATAAATTGAAGGTTGGTTGAGAACCAAAGAGCTAGATTTTTCCCAGAAAGACAATAGAAAACCTAGACTCACACCTCACAAATATCTAGATAAATATGTATTTACTGATTTACATGAAGTCTTTTTCTATGATTTTCCACATCTACTACAGGAGTGGATACTAAGGTTGAAGGATAACCATGCGACAGACCAGGTTTGACATCTAGAGTGGACCCTAGTACAAATTGAGTAGTTACAGCAGGTGAACAACAAATTCACCCACACAGGAGACTTTTGGCTTGACAGTATTGTGGCAAGCTTCATCTGTAGTCGACACAACAAAGTCATACAGCACAGCAGAGAAAGAATTTATATGTGTACCTCAAGGAAGGTACATTCAATCCTTGTATACTTCTATTAAGATACTGTTATATAACAAAGGTGTAATGACAATGGAATCAAATAGCTAAACTTCCCTTCGTGCATGGGCGAAGGGGGGAAACACTAACAAAGAGAGGATAAATGGAAGGATATAAGGAGAAAGGAAAGAAGGAGGAAAAATCCTTGGACATGATCATGATGGATGACAACCAGCTCAAGTGGATCTTGGTGTCATCAGGAATGACGCATAGCGGAGTACCCTACCAATATAAGGTGAATACCAAGAAGAGAGTCGTATCTGCGAGGGAGGGCTTGGAAAGAGATGAGGAAGAGGTAGAGGATCTTCAGGATGTGGAGAAAATTGAGGAAATCCTACGTGCAACATACGAGAGGAAGATGAGAGGCCAGAGAATGGGAGGAGAAGGTAGCCATCCTATCCATATTAATGTCAATGTGGAACCCATGAACCCATGTGCAACTAATACACCAATGAGAACACCATTGTTTAGACAACTGAAGTTCGGAGGAAGTCCGACAGCAAGAAGTACATCTACACTAGGAGTGATAACTGGAGGAGCCAGTTCAGGTAGCACTAGTCAATTATCTACACCACGTGGAGGAGGTAGTAGTTCAGTATTCAAAATGGCAGGACACAATCCCACTATCAGATTACCACAATGTCGAGGAGAAGCAACAAAAGACCCGGAGAAGCATTTGTTCATTTGTGAAAAAATCTGGGAGGAAAAACAGATCACTGATGAAGATACCAAACTCGCGCAGCTAGAGATTACACTAAGATACCATGCACTAGACTGGTACATGAGTCTAGACATGAAAAATTCCCCTGGAACGACGAGGACACTGGTATACATTAAGAATCTACTGATTAATGAATTCCAGAAGCCAAGCTCAAAGGATTAGTACATGAACGAGATGATCAAAATAAGACATAAACCAGGAGAGTCTGTATGGGATATTGACCAAATATTCAAGCGACTAAAAGGAAAACTAAAATACCTTATGACTGAGATGTCGCATCAACACCTGTTTGTCAAATCACTACTCTCGCACTTAAAATATCCCTTACGACAATAGAAATTTAAAATGCAGACAGAGGCTCTGCAAGAAGCCTTCCAATTGGAAGAGAACCAGTACCAGCAGATGGACCCAACTATTGAGGAATTGAAGGAGGATTTGAAGAATTTAACATTTCAGCTGAACCAGAAAAAGAACAAGGACAAACGAAAAGTCGTTTGGTGCACCACATGTAGGATGGAAGGACACCACAAGAATGCATGCCCAACATTCACACAGTATATGGAAACAGGTACGCCAAATCCTCTACCACAGGGAAGGTTATGATGTGAAATATGCAAGAAATTGGGTCACAACCCTTATCACTACAAAATGATGCAGAAATACTAGACGATTTCGAAGAATTCATATTGTACATTTTGTAAGTCATTAGGCCACAATGAAAAATATTGCAGAACTATGGAGCTGATGTGGGAAAGAACATCAGATGCATACAGGGTACAGGCTGAACTGATGATTAGGCAAGTAGCACCATAGTTCATTCAAACCCTAGCTCCATACAACACTGCACAACAGTAGTATAATACTGCGCAACAACCATACAATAACGTCCAGTCACAATACAACCCGGCATAGCCCCAGTACAATACCGAGTAGTATAATCAGGCACCACAGTATAACGCGCTGAGAGGTGACTGAGCAGGCTACCAAGGAGGAGGACAAGCCAAAGGAGGTTTTGGACGTGGTAGAGGACTCGTCACATGTCACAATTGTTAGCAACTGGGACATTATGCACAAGAATGTCCACTTCCACCAACAACTTGTATGTATTGTCTCACATCGGACCATGATACAGAGGAATGTCTGACACTACTAGTAAAGATTCAGGAAAAGAGGAACCAAAGAAATCAAAATGTCTAGTGGATTTTAGCTGAAGCCAGGGATGATGGAAGAAACATCAATATAGTCACTCGTGGAGGAACGAAAATAGGAAGTGATGCAATTCGACAGGAACCAACACAGAACCAATGGGTAAAGAAGAACATTGAATCAAGAAATCGGTTCGACGCACCAAAAGAAAAGGAGACTTTTAAGGAAGCCAGACAAGAGTTTCAGAAGGAGGAGATAGCGTCGAATTCAACTTTGCAACCATTCAAGGAATCCCCAGAATATCAGATGCCACCATCATTGGATCATACCAATGGAATGCAGCCCAAGGGACAAGTAAGTACAATCAAAGGATTTTTGCAATCATGCTTAAAAGTATTAAGTGATCCTTCATCTGTGAAAATATTGAAAAAAAAACAAGAGAAATGTAGCAGAGAGACGAAAGAGAAGCTAGAACCAAAAACTATCAATCATATACACACCAGAAGAAGAACAAGTAGGGAATTTAGACTAAATGCTAACATTGGAGATTTCAATATGGGAGACATCATACTAGACCTAGGATATGAAGTGAATGTGCTACCCAAGAAGACTTGGCAATGTATGGGAGAGACAACACTGGGATATTCAAATGTCCAATTAAAACTAGCAAACCAGCATAGAGTCCTATCAATAGGTAGACTGAAAGGAGTGACAGTAGATCTCGATGGAGTGCACACTAAAGAAGACTTTGAAGTCATTGAAATAGTGAACAACACAACACCTTACCTGACACTGCTTGGTCTAGATTGGGCGTTTGAAAACTGGACCATAATCAATTTGAAAACCAGGAAAATGACATTTTAATCTGGAGAATACAGGTTCATAGCACCACTAGATCCATCGGAAGGGGAGAGGTTCGTAGAACCCACTTTCCTGGACTTAGAGGAGATCAACCAGTTGTACATAATAACTGTGCACGATGAGGATTAGGTAAAACCAACTACAAATGGAGTACTCAGTTGGTGGATCATTACTTCGTGTGCAACAAACTCAGACACCGGGTTAGAAAACTAGAAGCAGAGACTACACGAAGTATCCACACGAAGATGTGCAAGAATAGACCATGCAGTAATATGGGTAGTCACAGAAATCAGAGAACCACCCAGTTTCCATAGACTAAATCATTTGGAAACATTCTTGACACAATACGAAGATGAAGTATTAGAAAACCAATGACTGTCAGCACTTGGATTAGCACTCAAGGCCACACCCGCAAGATGGTGGGGCACACATAAAGAGACCATTACAGACTGGTATCAATGTAAGTGACTACTACGCATAAGGTTAAGAATAGAATAGGAATACAACAAACAATAGCAATACCAAGGACAAGATGCACCAGTGGAACACTTTGTAAAGTGCAAAATGCTGTGGAAAATGACGCCACCAGAGGAATGGCCTTATCACTTCATACATACTTTAGAGAGAATACCAGCAAACTGGTACATAGACTAGGAATTGCACAAAGGAACTACAACATGGAGGACGTTGCAACATAACTTCACAATCACTTTCTCATTCAATCATGAGAACCCCAACACAGACGCATCTCTCAAATGAATCCAAGGATTAATATTCATCAAAGAATCAGAAATAGGATTTATCATAGAAGAGCAACAATGGAATAAACAGACAGTCAAGGAACTATTGTCATGTTATCATGTACATGAGAAAACACCTGATGAAGATGACCCACACGATATTCATATCAAATAAGTAGAAGGCAAAAGAGATGTGGAAGGACCACCCATAGAATCAGAATCCATTTCCGCGCCAATCAAGGCAAAGAACGTTAACATCAGGATAGCTGAGTAGCCCAAAATGACCTGCATTGGAGACTACTGGGATGAGAAAATAGTAGAAAGCATCACAGAATTGTTTCACGAATATAGTGACCTTTTTCCCACAACATTTACAGAGATGAAAGGTATAGCAGGAGAACTAGGAGAAATGAAGATACCACTTAGACCTGAAGCGAGACCTATAAGACAACGACCCTATAGACTGGACTCCATATATAAATAGAAAGTGAAATGTGAGATCGACTTGATGATCGAAGCTGGAATCATCGAACCAGTTGAAGAATCTAAATGGATAAGCCCGATTATAGTATAGGACAAGAAACAAGGAAGAGGGATTAGGATATGAGTCGACTTGAGGAAGTTGAACGATGCATGCCTACACGACCCATTCCCTACACCATTCACGGATGAAGTTCTAGAGAATGTGGGGGGACATGAAGCTTACTCATTCACTAATGGATTCTTAGGCTACCATCAAATTAATATAGCACAGGAGGACAGACACAAGACCACATTTGTGACAAAATGGGGATCTTATTAGTACACAGTCATGCCATTCGGACTGAAGAATGCACCCGCAATATTCTCTAGAGTAGTCATCGCAGCATTTAAGGAATTCATCCATCAGTTCCTTGAAGTATACCTGGATGATTGGACAGTTTATAGTCTATTGAAAAACCATGTGGAAGTTTTACGACTAATGTTAGAACGATGTAGACAGTTCCAGATATCATCGAATATCAAGAAATGCATATTTGGAACACCGTTTGGGATACTATTGGGACACATAGTATGCAAACAAGGCTTGTTAGTGGATCCAGACAAGATCATCGTCATTTTTTACTTACCAACACCAAAAACAGTCCGACATATAAGAGCAACTTTAGGGCACACCAAATACTACAAGAAATTCATCAAAGGATGTGCACAGATCACAACACCAATGGAAATTTTTTTAAGGAAGGATACCAAATACCAATGGAACAACGCGTGTAATATCGGTGTAGAACCGATATTACTATTTCCAGACTGGGAAAAGACATTTCATGTGCATGTAGATGCATCAACGATAGCGCTTGGAGCTATCTTAGTGTAACCAGGAGCGAGAGACTTGGATCATCCAATAGTGTTTGCAAGCAGAAAACTATCAGACTCAAAACATAATTATAACATGACAGAAAGAGAAGGCCTAGCCATGGTCTATGCAATACAGAAGTTCATACATTACCTATTGGGGAAACACTTTAAGATGTTTACAAATCACTCAGCCCTGGAATACCTAGTCAACAAGCCAGTGTTGGGGGGGAAATCTGTCGATGGTTACTACTATTTCAAGAATTTGATTTTGAAGTAATAGTTAAATGAAGAAAATTGAATGTAGTACCTGACCACCTGTCAAGGGTCACAAATGGAGAAGAACCTACGAATCTAGAAGACACATTTCTGGATGCACAGTTATTCTCAGTATAAATTGTTGATGACTACTTCACAGAGATCATCCAATACTTAAGCACAAGTACTCCACCACAAGAATATACCACCATGCAGAAGAAGAACCTGGTAGTCCGCGCAGTCAACTATCAACTAAGTGCAGGACATCTATACAATATGGGCAAAGACAACATTTTATGAAGGTACGTATTAGAGCACAAATGACCAAGAATTTTAGCAGAATCCCACGAGGGAATCATGGGAGGAAATTATGCAGGAAAATCTACCATGCAGAAGGTATTATGTGCAGGACTATGGTGGCCAATGATTCACAAAGACTTGAAAGAGTATTGTCAGGGATGTGATGTCTATCAAAGTGTAGGAAAACCCAACAGAACGGACGAGATGCCACTATGACCACAAGTAACATTACAGGCATTTGATAAATGGGAAATAGAATTTGTGGGACCAATTAACCCACCATCCAAAAGGACAGGGGAAAGATACATAATCACTACGATGGAATACCTAACAATATGGGTGGAAGTCGTACCAGTAAAAGACTGCAGTGCAGACAACTGCACACTTCTTGTTTGAACAAGTAATCACCAAGTTTGGGTGCCCAAGAGTTTTGATGAGAGACCAAGGCACACACTTCATAAACAACACCATCCGTGCAATGATCAAAGAGTTTGAAGTTCATCACCAAAATAGCACACCGTATCACCCATAGGAAAATGACACAGTAGAAGCCTTCAACAAAATTATGGAAAGCACACTGACTAAGATCTATAACGTCAAAAGAGACAAATGGGACCTCAAAGTACTAGCAGTATTATGGGAATATAGGAATACATGCAAAAAATTGACAGGGCACACACCATTAAAACTAATCTATGGCCAAGAAGCAGTAGTGACATTAGAATTTTTAGTACCCAGCTTACGCGTAGCAGCTATCCTACAAATGACAGAACAGGGCGCAGTACAAGAAAGATTGAATCAGTTATTTTCCATGGAGGAAGAATGAATCTTGGCAAGATTACATCAACAAGTGCATAAATCCAGAGACAAATCTTGACACAATCGACACATCAAGAAGAAGACATTTGAGGAAGGAGATCTAGTATTGCTCTATGACGACAAATCGTTTCAGCACCCGAGGAAGATTAGAATGCATTACCTAGGACCATACAAGGTAAAATATGTCACAGATGGAGGAGTTGTACAATTAAGAGATTTAGCAGACACATACCTCATGGGAATGATCAATGGGATCCGACTCAAGTTCTACAAGGACGGTCGACCACCCACCATGCAGTAAAAAAAAAAAATAATAACTTTTTAAAATAAAAAAGAGAACAAAAAGGAAACAAGACTAAAAAGCATGAAACATTACAGAGAGAGAAAGGCCACATGACATTTGAAACATAAATTCAGCAAAGGCAAGGATTTTGGTTACATACCAAAGAAAAACGAGCGGGAAACAAAAAGTCGGCAAAAGCAGCATGACAAGACAACACTAAGCGAAATTAAAGCAAGGCAAGGACTGAGGGAACATCACATTAAACATGCCAATTGGAGATGGAAAAGAAATCATAATGGAAAGTATGAAACAACCACAGATGCATTGAACCCATAGTTATGGTGCATTAATCACATCATGGAGGAAGCATCCTCGATAACCTTCATGACAATCCCATACAACAGACAAGCATGGGAGCAACTTGTCTATTTGCGAAAGGAGAATAGAGAGAGAGAAATAGAAGCCAGAACGAATAGAGTGAGACCACAAAGCTCACCAAAGTCATTCAAACCTAGAAAACGTTCGACAATCACCACTATGGCACCACCGAACCCAGTAGAACCAGGCCAGACAGCAAGACCGACGAGGGTTCAAACTAGGTCATGAAAACCACTGGAGGAAAACAAGCAGCAGCAGTCAGAGATCATTGATATCAATGAGATCATATCCCCAAAGGTGATACGAGTGAACCCTACACCAATATTGGAAGAGATTCAGTAGCCACAAGCAGGGACCATGAAAGAGGATATGCCAACAGTGGTGTAGGAGCTTCAGAATGAGGAAGCGAAAACCCAACGGGAAGTAAAACTAGAAAGCACTCAAGCAGTCATGGAAGTTAACGGAATGACACAGAATCTAGGAGCAGCAGCGCAACCAGACGAGTCACAAGAACCCATCCTAGGTCAACCAATAGAGGAGACCATTGTAAATACCTCAGCTTGGCCAGAATGGTTGATGGGGGAACAATCGAAAGTTGTTGGAACTTCTAACAAGCTACCACAGCAGGAAGACAAAGTTTAGATACCGAGCTCAGCTCACAAGAAACCTGCAGCAAAAATTGTGCTACCATGCATACCAGATGGAGTACAGGTATAACCACAGCTATTTGGTAAGGTTAGGAAGCTCAAGTATTCTGACCATGATGTATCAGAAAAAACCAAGTTCCTGAAAATTGCCCAAGGGTATTTATGCATACCATAATTGTAAACCAACTTGGAGAAATGATCAACCAGCCACACCAATGCGCAGTTGGGTTGGAAAAAACATGAATCTTAGGTTTTTTGAAGCTACCACATTTTAGTAGAGGCCAGTATGCGACAACATGTGTCAAGCAGTTGTTAGCAGTCACGCATGGAGGGGATATATGGCTGGATAAACCCGTCCCCATAACTATTGAGTTGACCACGTAGATAATAGGACTATCCATTCGGGGTATGGATCCCACGTTGATTCTAGACGAAAAATCCAAGGAGAAAGCATTGGAAGAAGAGATGAAGAATAAATATGGCACCGCTAGAGGAACGAGGGGCATCATAATCAAATGAATCAACAACGTAGCTACACAACTGGCCACAAAGATATTAGTTTGCAAATTGCTTAGAAAATGTCGCAAAGAGGCTATCGATGCGCTATTGCATCACAGAAGGTGATATAGACATGGTCATCAATGAATGGCCTGATGAATGGATGATCCCAGCCATTACCCGGGAAGTACCGGAAAGAACAATAGAAGGAGAGACAGCGCGGGCGAAAACATAGATTACGTAAGTCTCAGGGCCCAAGAAACCAAGGATGGGCCAAAACAAGCCAACTCAGGCAGACGAAGGGTCAAAGCAGATAGGGACCTAGAAGGGGTAGAAAGAGACTACACATTCAACCAATGGATAGCCGAAACAAGCTAATGGAGCAAGGAATACCTCCCCAAACCCCATCACACAGGAACCAGGGGGAAATAAGAGACCAGTTGCGTAGGAAGGAGGCTTGCTCAAGAAATCAAAGGTGCAACAAGCATCGCCAGACTATACAATCATAGAGGATGAAGGGGAAATGATTTCCATAATGGTCCATAATTTCTTAGCCGAATATTTCGATCTTGCAGTGCATCACAGGGATAAACTGCAAAAAAGAGCTGGCAGAAATGGGACAGTTCCTCAAGAAATTCAGGGAAGCACAGACAACAAGTAGCAGCAGAGGCATGGAGCTACTAACAATACAGGCCAAAGAAAGAGTGGAGGTAAAAGAATGAGACCCAGTCCACCCCATGCCACATGCAAACGCAATGATTTACATCAAACCTAACATAATGTGCATGGATGAAACCATGGGGCAAACACCCCTGAAAGACTTGGACCACATCCAATTGGTCTTGACATGGATGCCATCAAGGGCACTACACAAATTTCAAGTTAGTGTCAACCACGAGGTACAGTATCATACACATAAAAACTTAGTCGAGCTACAACAAGAAACAAATAAGTGCGAGGTGCTGGAAAAAGTCTGTGAGCAGGACAAGCTCGAAAATCAGAAGGAAAAAGAATGCAGAAATGAGCTAGAACGAAGAGTAGGAGGAGTTTTTGAGAAACGCCCAAGCACCATGCAAGGAAATGAACTCCCAGCAACAGGAAAGATTGACCAGATTGCACAGGCAATTGATCAATATCAGAAGGAGATCGAGAATCTCCGTGAACAAATCACATCAACCACTCCATTGGCAGTGAAGGAGAAAATGAAGCAGGAAGCAACAACGCAGTTGTAGGAGATGGAACAACAGGTTAGCACAGCATATGAATTGCTCGATAAAGCAGCACAACTTTGGACAAGGTTGGAGGAGGATCCACAGGTCCAACCTTGGGACAAGGAAGAGGAAAGGATCAATGCAATTATCCAAGAACTCAAACAGAGGCAGAAGACCATACCAATCCCAGAATTATTCAAAGGGACGCAGGAGATAAAGAAGATGCAGGTGGAACTTATCACTGCGCAAACATAGAAATAGGTGCGTTAGGCTCAAATAGAACCACTATAGGAATGGGTAGCAGAAATAATCGCACAAGTAGAAGGAGCTAAAACAAAGATAGAAAAGAACTAGATCGAATGTGCAAGATTGTTGAGCGACGAAGTGGAAGTTCAGGTAGTAGACACCATCAAGGAGAAGACTATGCAGGCACTGACAAAAGCAACAGAGCTCAAGGAAAAGTTCCAGACGATCACCAAGGAGATCGAAGAAGATCAAAAGGATTAGGTGACTCAAGACGAGTCACATGTCAGTGTTGGGGGCCTGTTGGCACCAGGTCGAAATGGAAATAAGGAGGATCATGAGAAAGAAAGCGTGCAGAAACGGAAGTAACAACTGGAAGGTAACACAACATGCATGCATGCAAGAAAGTGTGCACAAGGAAAATGATAGTTGGAGGAAGAACATCATGCATGCATGGGGGGAAGACCTAACGTCGGTAGAGTTAGGGTTTATATAATACATTGTAAATGGATGAAGAGCCTGATATATATAAATAGAGATACACATGTATCATAGAGAGGTTTATTCGATTTTGTATTAGTTTAGCTTTTGTAATACTCTATCGTAGCTAGATATGAGTTGATGCATTATGTAATATGGTCATGGACCAAGTTTGTAAGTTGTTGAGATAAGAACATAGAAGAGGAGGAAGATCCGAGGATTAGATCACAAGCTGTGGAGCCTAGTGCGATCTAGTCCGCCTCGTACAAATCTTACCCATCAAAGGGAATTGTAAGCGCGCAATGCTGGAGATGCAAAAATATCAAAATAAAATATCTAAGAGCCAAATATTTGTGGATGTAGCCCAGGAGGGGGTGAACCACAGTAATATTTGTGTAATGTGATGAATGCATGCATATCTTTGATTTCTTTTAGTAGTTCATTGTTATGCTTAATAAATGAGTTAATATATTGTTATGGATTATGATTATGTTGTTCAAAAATTAAACTGTGAAATGGAAACATGCACCCGTGATGAATAAGTAGATTACAATCATAGTTTATAGCACATGGATCCAGTTAACAAACCCATATCTCATACTCAATCCTAGGCTATAAACACCTGAGTCTTACAGCCACCCATTTAAAGCTATCTCGGGTGAGACTGCGCAGTATATTCTGTGCACTGTGTTTCCTTCTGGTTTACTAGGAGGGCCAATATTTTTAGAGGCTTTAATGGAAACCCAAAAGACATGAACCCTAGGCCAATAACTTAGACAGTAAAAGAGAGAATTTAAAAACCAACATAAGGATATCATCAACAAAAAGAAGGTGAGATAATGAAAATTTTTCATTGATATGGATACGTGTCATAAGGGCAGATGAAACCACATTGTGAATCAATCTATTGAGGATCTTAGCCACTAGCAAGAAGAGAAGAGGGGAATAAGGTAGCCTTGTCTAATTCCATGTTCTTATTTGAAGAAGGGGGAGGTTGATCCATTGATTAGAATATAAAAGGAGGTGGTGCTATTGTAGTTTAGGATCCAAGTTATAAAGGTGTGAGAGAAACCCAAGTGAATAAGTAGGAGTCAGATGTAAATTCGGTTGACCTTTTCAAATTCCTTGGAAGGATCCACCTTAAAGGTAATCGCCCTATGTCTACTAGTGTTAATGAAGTGTAGTATTTCCTTAGCCAATCCAACTACCTGGTGTATTTGTCTTTCCTAGAGAAAACCAAATTTTTCAGACGAGATATTTTCTACTAGATGGTCTTTTAGCCTAAAGGAAATCAAATTTGAGATGATTGTGTATATGTTGTTGCAAAGGGATATAGATCGTAACTTATCAAAAGTTTGGGGGTTATCCATCTTTGGGATAAGAGCAATGAATGTGGGGTTGAAGGGATCAAGAATGTGTCCCGATGTTCTTGACTATTCCACCAATTTTAATAGATCTTCTCCCAGGAAGTCAAAACATCTGGTGTATAATTCTATACTGAGTTCATCCATCCTTGAAATATTATCCTTTTGAAAACTTATAGTGTCCACCAAAATTATTTCTTAGGTACTTCTTCTGTTAAGCTTTAATTTCCTTATTGATTTATAAAATTGGGGAATAGGCATGTTATAACCCTAAATTGCACCACACATGCTTACCTAGCATCAGGCCAATTCATATCCCTTCTTTGCCAAAACTCTGTTGAACAACTCTTTGAAAATCCTGTTGTGTAAAGGCCCACGTGCCCTAACCCATTACTGCACATGTGTGCACGCTAGTTGACTCACAACAACCCGCGTGTACCTAAAAAAGCATGAAAAAAGGAAAGTTGATGATGGAACAAAAAGCTATGGGTCAGTTAACTGAAACTCCCGGCCATGCATGGCTGAGGGTTCATCCAAAACCCTAGCTCCTTCTAGCCTATAAAAGAAGGGGTAGGGGTACCATTTGGAGAAGGAAAAAATATAGCGAAGAAACTCTGCCCATTTACGCAATCCATTGTCCCAACCCTTTAGTCTTTCCTCATGCCAAAGGAGATTTAACGCAAAGTAGTTGAAGGACAGAAGAAGAGGATCCCAGGATCAGGTTCAAGGAGCGGTGGCCAGTCTCATATTTTGTAAGTTGATTCACTTTCAGTAATAAAAAGAATACTTTTCCCATCCCAATGCATGAATTGTCTATGATTTGATTAATTTATGCTTGATTTCTAACCCTTGAGTATAGAAGTAGCATGCATGCATAGTTGTTGTTTGTCTTGAGTGCAGGTCATCTGTGGAAGGAGTAGCGCAAGAAAGTAATCAAAGCACAACGGAGGATCTACATCGAACGTTGGTAATAAGGTAGGTGGTCCTTTTCCATGCATTTACTGAGAAAAAGGGATTTAAATCTTGGGTTGTAGGTAAAAGGGTAGCTTCTATTCGGTCAAAATCTGCATGCAAGTCTGACCCTAGTTTGCTAGTCCGTAGGGTGTTTTTCCCAACAACAGAATTAACGACTGTACTGGGGAGAATACTCTTTAGGGTTCCTAGATTTATTTAAGTTTTTTGGGTAGTTTAAAGATTAGGTTTTCTATTTTTCTTTGCCTGTCTTTTTCTGTAAGGTCTGAGCTAGCAGGGAGTCTAGTTTTCCATACCATCTTTCCCTGACTTTTGCTTGACTATATTTTTCAGGACACACAGAGGTACACGTGGCCTGCAGAAGGTCTGCATGCATGTACCCATGCCCTATCCTCTGACAGCCTGCATGTGAACGCTAGCTGTAGAGATAGCAGTAGTGTGTAGTAGTTCAGAGAACCTTAGAGGCAGTCCTCCTCTCCCCTGTCAGAATTACACATTCTCAGGGGGTTTTCTGGAATCCTGTCTGAGTCTTGCTAGTTCACATTCCTATCTCAGATTGCCTTTTTTTCACCTTATTATTCCTTGCATTATTTGTCTTTTCTATTAGAAATAACATCCAAGCCTTCAAGGGACCCTGGTTATCAATACCAGAGGCCTCTTCCTGGTTTGCACTGCCTTTTTTCATATTTTTCCTTAGAATTTAGATATACATGCAGCCTGTACAAGGTCAACCCACGTGTACATGCTTTATGTCTCTATTCAGCACGTGTTTTCATGCGTGTTGTTTTAGTGAAAGTCGTGTGCCTGGACAGGCTACTTTTTTTTCAAGGTGGGACAATCATCCCCTCCTTTGATAAGAAGTATTCCTATCAGGTGTTTGAGTCTAGGTTTGAACAATCATTAGGTTAGGTCATCTTACCCTTAGCCTGCTTTTGCTCAGTTAATAGTTGACAGAAAATAAAAAATAAAAATAAAAATAAACAATTTTTTTTTTATGGTTTTTAGACAAGCGTGAGAATCTTTGTTTTTTTTATTTCCATTGTGTGATTCTTTACTCTGATTCTTTGTGATCTGCGCTTTAATCCAGAATTTGTTTTTCTTGGTTTTTTGCTTGTCGGTATTTTCCCTCTTTTTCTTTACTAGCACTTAAATAAATATCTTTTCATTTTCTTCTTTGGTTGAAAGGTGCGTTTTTGCATCATTAGCTAGGGAAAAGTATTTTGTTTTGTAAGTTTTTTGCAGTTCACTTAGATCATAAGTAGCTTGTAGTCGAGCGAAATTCCTTTAAGTTTGCTATATAAAATCTTAGAAAAATTAAAAAAAAAAATCTTTTTGTTTGTGAAAAGTTGTTGAAATTTTGCATTTAGTAAAAGTCTTTTGTTTCCAGCTTCTTTCATTCATTTTTTCTTTCGTCTTTACACATCATCAGTTTCACCCTCATACCCCTTGATTTAATATAAAGCTATAAAATCAACACTAATTTTAAAATCTACTAGATTTTTATGTTTGTAGGGTTCACAAACTAGTTCAGGACTAGGGCCTTGAATTAGGTCGGAGAGGAAACTCTTCAAGGCCATTCAAAACCAAACATTAGAGTCTGAGGTAGGAAGTGTCTAAGTCTAGTTTCATGGAAGTTATCCGACACCCACCTCTAACACAGGGGATAAACATGAGGTTGTGTGTGGAAAAGTAGCAGAGATAACCCCTCCAAAGCCGGACCAATCGTAGTGGAGAACACATATAGAGGGCTTGTTTTGGGATTCCGTTGTTTTCATTTTTCGCGGGGCTTCGTGGGTCTCAAATCTATTCAAGGTCCTCATTTGTCTTCTAGACCATTTTCTCTCAATGCCCTTGACAGGTTTCAGGCTCGATACCCTACTCATTGTGGTCTACCCGACTTTCGACTGTACCCTCCTGGTGACTGTTCGCGTGCTGGCAACCTAGTTGCCAATCTTTTTAGGGACATACACAGGTGACTATGGGAGTATACCATGGTACCTAGGATAGACATTAGGCCATGCTTTGCAGAGTATACCCAGAGGGTGCTTCCATGTTCGAGTTTCACTTGCACCGGTAAGTTGCTCTAGTGTTGGTTGTTGTAACTATTCTTCCAAATAGTTTAGTGATTGATTGTCTTATCTCTTAGGGGCTTCTTTTTAGTGTGTGTTACTTTTGAACATTTAGAATACCTTAGCGTGTCTTGGATCTTCTCACATAGTGGAGGATCCTGAGCTCCACTGGTAACGAAGGCTTCTTGGCCTGGCGTCGGTTACACTGGAGCCACCCCCGCCACCATTAAGGCGGAAGCTAGACCAACAAGGGTCTTTTGAAGCGACCGGGTTACAAAGCTTTATGCCCGAAAAAATCCTGGAGGAATCAACCGCCAATATTGTCTCGGTTGAAACCCAAACCAATGATATCTTGGCACTGTTTATTGTACCAATATAATTTCATGAACGCCAGACAGTGCCTCACACAGCTATGGAAACAAATGTTGTTACTTCTTCTGGGAATTCTTCCATTCCCACCACAGTTGCTACCACAAGAGAGTCATCTCCTAACCTACTATCGTCGGTCTGAGCCACCATGGTCTCAGCCACAACTATGTTGTACAGTGGAATGAACCTATCTATGGCGGCGGCCACAACCCCCTTCACACCTAGTGCGACAGGCCCTCTGTTTTCATATGGTATGCCTAGTTCAGGTACAAGTCCTACACTAACCTAATCCACTTTACAGACTTTGGGTCTGGGGGAAGGGAAATCTAATGCTCCTCTACAAGGTTAACTTGGGGGCACTCTTGTCCCTTTTAATTCTTTTCCTTATGTAGGAGGTCATATCCCTCCTTCGTCCCCTTCGCTTGGTGGTCCGCATCAGCAGTCTGTCGGGTAGCCTACACACACTAGTTTATTTGGAGCAAGGATTCAAGGAACACCTGTGCACAGTATGTCGGTAGTTTCGACATCATTTTCTTGGAACAGGACGTTTGGTAACAACACTTTCTCATCAACTGCTTTCCTGTCTGGGGGAAACCCCATTTTTGGACAATCTACTCCTACGCAAGGTACTATTCTTGTGTAGGGGGCACACATAGCAGGACCTTGGAATTCAGGACAAGGATCTGTTCCCTCCTTCGGAATGTTGTTTTGGGGTAATTCTTTGAATAGTCAATGGAACCCCAGAAAGACTACTATGCCTCTCCCTACAGGACCGACATGGGGTAATCCTTCCCAAATTCCTCCGAATACAATGCATGCCCAATACTCTATGTCCTTTATGGGAAATCAGCCAATGATGTCTCCATAGATGAAAAATCCTTACGCTGGTCAGGGTCATGGTTTCTACCAGAATCCGGGCCAGCAACCAAACTTTTTCTGGCAACCTGGTGCCAGTCAAACTCCAGGACCTTTTTTCCCAAGTTATCAACAACAACCCAAACTACCATTCCTGGCGACGTTACACTTGCCCAATTTGACAAGGTTGTTAAATGATCATATTTTTCACGATCCACATTGGCCTCCTATGCCGATGAAGTTTCCTTTGGACATTCCAAAGTGCGAGGCCAAGCCTAATGAATATCCAGGTGATCATGTGACTACCTTTCATCTTTGGTGCTCATCTAACTCATTGAAAGATGAATCTATATAATTGTGATTGTTTCAACATACTCTTATTGGGAGTGCTGCGAAATGGTACATCAAGCTCGATCGCTCAAGATACTCTTCTTTTGGTGAACTGGCGATGGCCTTCCTTACCCATTTCTAGTTACCTGTGAGATATGACACTAGCATAGAGCTGCTCACCAATTTCGAATAGACAACAGCGGACCATATCTCTGATCATATCCAAGAGTGGAGATGCTAGAAGAGTCTAATTAAGGTACCAGTCCCACCAGCATTCCTTCTTGAGTGGTTCCTTAAGTATTTGGTCCCCTAGTTGTCCAAATACGTCACAACATCCATAGTTTTCTCCGAAGAAGATGCCATCATGAGGGCTCAACAGTTTGAGCTCATCTATTCTTAGTTTGGTTTATTATACACCATATTTCCAGATGCGCCACGTTCGATATTGGATAAAACTAGACAGAGAGTTAGACCACATGCCGACGGTATTGTTGGTTCAGCACAAACCATGTCCGCTGAGTAATTGACAAAATAGTTTCAATAGTTATTCATACAACACACAGTAGCCAGCCAAACTACTGTTTTGGCTTCTCCCCCTACTCAAACGTCATAAGTACACACCGTGCAGTCGACTAACCCAAAGGTCACCCAGTAGCCTGAAGGGAAGAAAAAACAACGAAAGAAGGGTAAAGGGGATAAAAAATCCACTGATAATGTTGGCGGGGACAACACAGAAAAATGGAAGGTGAGGTATCCATGCAACTTGTGTGTGGAAGACCACCTGACCCATCTTTGTCCTCGACTTGCAGAGGCCCAAAAGTTTGTCACACAACAACAACAAGCAGTGTTGACTAATCCCTTGCAACATGGGCAAAATCTCACTCAATCCTCTACAAGTACAAAAGGGGGCAGCCAAGAAACCTTCCCTCCTCCAAACAATCCCTCATCCACGAACGTATATATGGTTAGGGGTGATGCTTTCATAATGACTAGAGCGCACGACTATAGTAAACCAAGCACTTATGAGAAGGGTAAAGAAGCTAATCTCCCATCTCTCCCTCTACAGATTGAGAAGACATTGGGAGAAACAATGACACGCATTCCAAAGGGTGCATTTAAAAAATATTCTCACAACCCAAACGCAAGGGCCGCCCAGAATTACTACGTGGTGGAAGATTTATCACAAACCCCTTGTGAGATGTCTGCTTTGGAGGTCCTCCAAAGATGCCCTGCTCAGAGGAAAGCCTTGTTAACCACTTTGGGCTCTACTGAGACTTATAATCTGGGTACCATCATGTTAGATACAACCGACTTAAAACCTCGTCTGCCTTACCACGTAGCGTTTCAGATAGTAGTGGCTCATGCCACGAAAACTTTTACATGGAATATATTTTGTACGGTGGTCGACGAGGGTGCCTCGACATGTGTTATGTCATTAGCATGTTGGAAGGCCATTGGCCAGCCCTCTTTGTCTCCTTCACCTACTCTCCTCACTGCTTTCGATGGTCATTCTTTCCGACCACATGGCATCGTTCCTTCTTTCCCTGTGAATTTAGGAGGGAAAACCGTGTGTGTCGAAGTAGAGGTAGTCAATGCTCCCCTCAACTATAACCTCTTGTTAGGATGGAGTTGGACTTATGCTATGCAAGCTGTGGTTACTACAGTTTTCCAAGTCTTGTTGTTTCCACACGAGGGCCGGATAGTGACCATCGATCAACTGTTTTTCTCCATATCTAACCCATCTTTGGGAGCATCCACGGTCCCCATGATTGATAATCCTCAACCAGGTGTCGTTAATGTAGGAGTGGGTTTATGCCTGTCCTTGATGGGTACCTTCGATTACCCACCTCCTCATGATGATGTCAAATTTATATCTAATCACCATAAGGTTGAGATTTTTCAAGTTTCTTTGTTCCGCACGACTTACTTTGAGGATCCTTGGATTCTTCCTTCCCCATCAGCCATGATGGATGAGACAGGTCACCCAAGCATGTCCATACCTTTTTCGGCCACTAAGGTAGCATACTCTTTAGTCCATCAAGCCTCAACAAACCCTGATTGGACTCTGGCACAAGAGTTGGATCCACTTCTAGAGCCTATTTGGGCTTAGGGTTCTCTCGCTAACATCGATTTGTTAGACTTATTCTTTCCTTATAACGAAGCAGTAATCGAAGCAATGACTAGTCCAGACAAACCTTGGGAATATATTCATCACCGATCATATTTTCTCCCAGATTTAAGCCGAATCGAAGCAGGAGAATTCACTGTTACCATGACAGGAGATCAGCCATGTCCTATTAATCTCTTAGCTACACAGAAAATTTACGCTGAGGGAAATATGGTGACTATCGCTGAAACTATACCCATCAACATCTCCCGAAACCCTGGCATCATGGAGAATGTCTTCATCGGAGTGAATTTCTCCCCTGAAGAGATTCAAATTTACACAAATCTTTTCAAAGAATTCCGCAACGTTTTTTCCTGGTCTTATGAGGAAATGCCAGGTATCGATCCGAAAATAGTTGAACATGAAATCACAACGTATCCTAATGCCAAGCCTGTTCAACAAAAACTTCATCCAGTCAATCCTAAGAAAGCAGCAACCATCAAGATTGAGGTTGAGAAATTTCTAAAGGCGGGTTTTATTTATCCTATCCATTTGACTCAATGAGTTTCAAATCCTGTGTCGGTCAATAAAAAACAAGGCATGATTCGTGTATGTACCGATTTCTGTGATTTGAACAAGGCATGTCCCAAAGATAATTTTCCAACACCATTCATTGACCAGATCATTGATGAATGTGTCGATTGTGAAGCCTTTTCTCTCATGGATGGTTTTTTGGGATATAATCAAATCAAAATCAAACCTGAAGACCAACACAAAATGGCATTCATTTGTCCGTGGGGTACATTCGCATATCGTAAGATGCCTTTTGGCCTTAAAAATATTGGAGCCACATTCCAGCGGGCCATGTATTTTTCTTTTCATGACCTCAAACATATAGTCGAGGCCTATCTAGATGATTTAGCATCACGCTCTCACAAGCGAACGGATCATCCCACACACCTTAGACTAATATTCAAACGTTGTTGCTACTTCATGATTCACTTGAATCCAAACAAGTGCATCTTTTGCATAACGTCAGGATGTTTATTAGGTTTCATAATATCAACAATAGGGATCATGGTTGATCCTCTTAAGGTGGAGGCAATAATCCAGTTCCCCTCCCCCCCCCCCACACACAATCTTACAACTTCAGAGTCTACAAGGCAAGGCGAACTTCTTACGATGCTTCATCGCCAACTATGCCGAAATCACCAAGGGCTTTATGTGTTTACTAAAGAAAGACGTTCCTTTTTTCTGGGACGAAGCCACTCAACGCTCTTTCGACACATTAAAACACGCCCTCACAACCACACCTCTGCTATGGCCACCTAACTATAACAAAGATTTCTTATTATATATGGCTTCCACAGAGTCAACCATAGGCATGGTTTTAGTTCAAGAAGATGATTTGTCTTCAGAATATGTGATCTATTACCTAAGCCGAGGCCTTGTAGGACTGGAACTCAATTATTCTCATAATGAAAAACTTGCGTTGGTAGTAGTTCATGCTATTCAACGGTTCCATCACTATGTTCTATTTCGCAAGACCATCGTCATTGTTGTCTTGAATCCATTCCAGTACATGTTGACAGGACGAGTGATAGGCAGAAAAATTATTAGATGGATATTCATCCTCCAAGAATTTGACTTAGACTTCGTTTCAGCAAAGTCCAAGAAGTCATTGGTCTTCGCAGAGCTTATTTTGGAACTTCTGGTTTAGTCAGGTGACGTTGTGCCTGAGGAATCACCTATCTAAGGGGATATGTTTTTTATTACATCTTCAGACCCCTGGTATGGAGATATACTTATCTATCTCCAGATTTTGAAGTGCCCCACCTCTGCTTCTCATGACGAGCATTGGCAGATACACCATCAGGCTAAGAATTATCTCATACTCGATGATACGTTGTATCAGAGAGGTGTAGACTGCATCTTGCATCGATGTCTCACTCATGAGGAGGCCATCACAGTGCTCAACGATTTCCATACTGGAGCTTGTGGCAGTCATTTATCTAGGTTGGAAACAACCCAAAAGATTCTACGAGCAGGTTACTTATGGCCGACACTTATCAAAGATTGTATCGAATCAGTCAAGAAGTGTCATCCGTGCCAAATCTTCTCTCGGAAGATGAGGGCACATCCCGCTCCTATGTTTCCCATCATCACAGTTGGTCCCTTCACTAAGTGGGGGATTGATTACACTACATGCAACCCCCCGTCTAGAAGGGGGCACCGCTATATCATCGTAGTTGTCGACTACTTCACTAAGTGGGTCGAAGCTATGCCAACGTTTAAAGATGATGGAGAGACTGCAGCTCTCTTCTTATTCAACTAGATCATAGCAAGGTTCGACGTCCTAAGAGATATTGTCACTGACCATGGCAGTCACTTTCAGAACCAAATGATGACCAAATTAACATCAAAGCTTGGGTTATGGAAAGAACATTCATCACCTTACTACCCCCAAGCCAATGGGTAGGTGGAAGCTGTAAACAAAACTCTTAAGACTATTCTACAACGAACTATCAACTCAGCCAAGTCAAATTTGAATTTGATGTTATACTCAGCATTATGGGCTTACCGAACATCTGTTAATACTGCAACCAGTTTCTCACCTTTTCAACTCGTTTACGGGCTGGAGGCAGTCTTGCCCATCGAATGTCAGATCCCATCTCTGAAATTGGCATACAATTATTGCCAGACACTTCTCCACTTGAAGAACGGTTAGTACACCTTGAGAAACTCGATGAGCAACGTCGTGATGCGGCCCTGGCCAATGAGGCTCACAAACATAAGTTCAAGTGTCAATATGATCGGTCTGTTCATCCTCGGATTTTCTCTGAAGGCGACCTTGTTCTGGTCTATGACCAAGACACGGACCCCCTGGGGGCAGGAAAGTTTAAACCCATGTGGTTCAGACCCTTCATTATAAAAGAGGTATTAAAAAAGGGTGCTTATCGTTTGGTTGATTTTGAAGGGAATGCTTTGGCAGAGCCTAGAAATGGTCTCTACGTCAAGAAGTATTACTCATAGACAGGTCACTGTGGGTAACTTTTTGTAACATATGTATAGTCTTTGTACTATTACTTTTTAAGTTTCTTTTAAAGTGTTATGGATGTGTCATTGATGTTATCTTTCATCAATA
Organism: Picea engelmannii; assembly: GCA_009831015.1. Taxonomy (NCBI): domain Eukaryota; kingdom Viridiplantae; phylum Streptophyta; class Pinopsida; order Pinales; family Pinaceae; genus Picea; species Picea engelmannii. The sequence continues at coordinate 81,365 of ML779890.1, read as the reverse complement.
TGGCAGATGTCAAGGGAGTCTGAGGTGTTCGTTGGGTATGTAGACAGTGCTAGTCAACACACGTGGAGGCTTGCCTCTGTAGCTTGGGTAATCTTTACACCTCAGGGCCAATTGTTATCTTACAGAGGTATATGCTTAGGTGACACCACAAATAATGTCACCGAGTATAGTGCAGTTATTGAGTTTCTTCGTGACGCCTTGTCATTGGGTATCTCTCATCTCCGGGTCTATCTCGACGCTCAACTAGTTGTTTCGCAGCTAAACAGAGTATACTGGGTTCATGATCCAACTTTACACCGACGATTCCTTAGAGTACATCTCTTAGAACGAAACTTTGATTATATTACATATTTTCATGTTCCTAGGAGATTAAACCAAATTAAAGATACTCTAGATAATCAAACTTTAGATTGCCATCTTGCCCACATATGAAAGAACAATGACGTAAACATGTAAATACATTTTTTCACACAGAATCCATAAGACACAAAAAGATAAAAACCATATATAACATCATAAAATAACCAGAGTACATAGATGGACGCAAGCACCTCAAAAATGGGAACAGTAACGAGTCACCGGGCTTATGCCCTCAAAAAAATATATACAAGTAGGTTCTCGTGGCACATAATAAGTCTAAGTAGGTGCAGAGCCTATGGGCCCTGTTATAATCATCCACTTCACGGGCTAAACGCCTGAACAATCGGACCCATGTCCAAGGTGCTCCCACTACATGAGACTGCATGGATGGCGACAGGTCCTCTATCTCTGCCATCGGGACTGTGCGAGTGAGCGCAGTGAAGTTTCGCTCAACTCGTCTAAGGACCCTCTCGGCCTCTCCGACTGGGAGGTTCCCTGCTACTGCTTCTCCCTAGCGGCGGAAACCATGGCTTTTGGCCATGGACGACGCCTGTTTCGTGCATAATCAACAGGTCGCACGGGTCCCACATCTGCATGCAACAAACGTTTATCCATCAAATACTCTAGCATACAAAAAAATGATATATATAACAAAAATACATAAAAATTACATATGCAAAAAAAAAACTACAAAGGTGGAGACTTACCCATCTCCCCTCGCTCCTCACCAGGAGTCACGGGTATCTCAGGATCTCTAGAGAAATATATTCCTGCATACAGGTAGTCCTCAATCACAGGGATCTGTTGTGACAGCCAAGCAAAGAAATCATCATCGAATGACTCAATAGTCCTTCCACCAACTTGTCGCGGAAGTAATACTGCCCATCTACACACTTCAGGGAAAGAGGCCTAATGTCCTCGTACTACAACCCGAGGACTGAAACTAGGAACTCTCTCGAAAAAGAACGAACACAAGATGGTCCTGAACTCGAAGTTCCTCTGTGTCCGTTGTCAGCAATCTGTCAATTGCCTCTTCATGCACTCGAGCAGTGTGGTACTCCAGTCGAAAATTTATGCATTCATGCACTAGATGGCACAGTTCATCTGTGCACGTGACGCCTGATGCAAGGCTATTGAGTTGGTAATCTGCCCAATCAGTAACAATATAGTCTGCAGTGCTAAGCTAGTAATCATACTAATAGGTACCTGGGAGCCCACACGGTCATTCCCAGCCTCACAATGCTCAGCTATCAATTATGAGATCTTTCTCGGCCCCGCAGGAAACATCCGAAAGTTGACTGGTTCCCCTCTCCTTGAGAGGCTAGTCAGAAAGTAGATATCCTCGGTGGTGGGCACCAGTGATTTCCCCTCTAGCATAAATTCCTCTGCATCAGGGTGCCAGTAGTTAATCAAGGCATTCAGTAGCCTTGGTTGTGCGTGCATAAATGGATATAGAAAGAATTTGAGTAAACCACATTGCATTAACATGGACAAGACATTTGGATCTGCTGCAACCAACTCACTGATTGCCTCATGCTCCCTTTCCCTCCACTGGACATACATCCTGCCAACACAACAAGGTAAAGGAGGGTCGGTACTTCCTTTTAGTTTTCTTTTTCATCATAAAAAGGGGGTAAACGCGGGCTGTAGAGGTGACAGTCGCGTGTACACGTGGGTAGACTTTACTCTGCCCGAATGTACACGCGGCCTGTCCAGAGACAGCCTGCGTGTACCTAGGGCCGACCTTTTTAAGGTTGACACCCACCCAAAAAATAAACTAAACAACAAAGTTGAAGTATTGAATAGATAGATAAGGGAGTTTGTACTTACTTGGTCCAAGCAGAAGTTCGTTCCGTCCACTGTAGTTCTCGGAATCATTGTTTTTGGCAAAGAGGGTATTTTGGCTCCAGAGTCAATTTCCAAATTAGCAATGGTGATAATGAGCTGCCAGCTTTTATTTATAGACTTTTTGGCCTCTTTTTGTCACTTTTTTGGCCTCCCTTATTAGTTTCTTTATACCAAAAACCATTTAGAGTGATTTAGGAGTTATATGGGAGGGATTTGATCAGGTATTGGGACATTTTTTTTTTTTTTTTGAGAAAATATTGACGGTCCATAAAAAAAATTCAAAAATCAACTTGAGCATATAGGTTAGGTTACCACCCCAACTTTTGCATCTCGTTGTCTTTTTCTTCTGCTATAGGATCGATCCCATCAGGTTGTGACACGGAACCGTCATACCTGCTTTAGAAGTGTCGCAACTTGGTGGTAGAGCTTACCAAAACATGGATTCCCTAGGTAGGTCCTGGTTGCATTATGGTGTCCATGCCATTTCTAAAAACACTGTAGGCTTAGGAGTCCGTATAGTCTTTCCTGAATATGAGTTTGAGCCTCATTTGCATGATTCTTTTTCACTCTTTGTCTCACCCTCAGGACTCCCAAAAATAACGGGTCTCCTTTTAAGCCCTTTTCAGACCCTCTAAAAATGAAAAGATTGCCAAGCGATCTTGTGGCCTTTCACGCTCGTTAAACTGAAATTTGAAGTCACGTATGTCTGGTGGTAGTTTACCCCTTTTTCGGTCCGGATGGTCAACTGTACAAACAAAGGTATACTCAATTGAATTCCCATTCTTTAGAAGAGTACTCTCAGGTATAATTTTATTCCTTTTTCGGGCCTAAGGGACTAAATTTACAAAAAAGAAACCCCCACGAAGTCCATAGTTAAGCTCTTTTCAGACTCCCTAAAATTGAAAAGATCGTTGAGTGACCTTATTCTTTCACACTCGTTAAGTTGGTCCAGAAGAATATTCCTGACAGAGTCCATAGTTAAGCTTTTTTCAGACTCCTTAAAAGTGAAAAAATAGCCGAGTGATCTTGTCCTTGTCACACTCGTTAAAATGGTTTTGAATTGACGTCTACTCGGTGCTAGTTTACCCCTTTTTCAAACCGACTAGACTATTGTCGAAAAAGGTACCCCAGCAGAGTCTCCTTTTATGCTTTTTCGGACTCTCTAAATATGAAAAACCATCGAACTTACCTTCTCTGGGCTCGTTAAACTTACATCGAAGGACGTTACCATTGTGTGTTCTATCAACCACATTTGCATACCTTATCCACCAGCCTTGTGACAGTTTGCTTCTGCGTCTTAACACCTTTGGCCACTGGAGGATTTTTCTCGAGTATCATTTTACTAGAACATCAGTCTTGTCCTTGTTCCTTGATCTTGTATGTTTGCAGTACTCATTCCTCCATTGTAGCGTAATATTCCTTTATTCTTTTTCCAAAATTATCGAAAAGAACAAAAAAATCAAATATACCCCAAAAAGAGGATGGGAAAAGTATTTTCTTTATTGGCAGCATAATGAGTCTCCCTTGGATAAATCACATCTGTCAGTTTGATCATCAAACTATGGGATGTAGTATGACCTTAGGAAGCTTTTCTCACTATATAGAGTTGTGTCCTCCACCGTTTGGTTATTCTTCCAAACATATGGAGAGTTTGTGTTGCCTCCTGCTGCGTAGACTTATGATTAACATGTATGTTGCCTGAGTCTCATCACTTGTCATGCTATTGTCCAAGGGAAGTTTTTCACTAAGCCTGAGTCGACCCCTCTGCAATATGTCTCTTGTCTGCATACCAGGCCATCCTGAACGTCCAATCAAGTCCTTGTTCGAAATCACTGAAGCCTTCATTCCGATCATCAATATTATCAAGTCCATAACTGATGAGCCATTGAAGACCTTTGGGTAGTGCAGTACTACACTCATATTACACTCCTACCCAAGTTTTAGAAGATTTTGAAGTTGTTGCTCGAACTTTGAAGTCTAGCCATCAGGCCGAATCATCTTCTGGAAGATGGATACTCTATATGTATATCTTTAAGATTTCGAGATGTAGCTCCACTGTGTATTATTCGAGGATACTCTTTATAGTTATTTGACATGGATCTACAGTGTATTTGATTGGTAGCCATGGTTCTATTTTATCCCGAGCATGGGTATGCCTGCCTCGGTGAGACATTTTTTATTTTGCAGATGACACCTCTTGGTTCCTGATCCTTGTGCTCAATCGTTTGACACAACAATAAAGATTGGTAATGTATTTCGGCCATCAGATGCTCTTCTAACCTCACACATTAGGGGGCATCTATTATAACCCTAAATTGCACCACACATGATTACCTAGCATTAGGCCAATTCATATCCCTTCTTTGCCAAAACTCTGTTGAACAACTCTTTAAAAATCCTCTTGTGTAAAGGTCCACGCGCCCTAACCCATTACTGCACACATGTGCACGCTGGTTGACTCAAAACAGCCCGCGTGTACCTAACAAAGCACAAAAAAAAGAAAGTTGTCGATGGAACAAAAATCTATGGGTCAATTAACTGAAACTCCCGGCCATGCATGGCTGAGGGTTCGTCCAAAACCCTATCTCCTTCTAGCCTATAAAAGAAGGGGTAGGGGTACCATTTGGAGAAGGAAAAATTATAGCGAAGAAACTCTGCCCATTTACGTAATCCATTGTCCCAAACCTTTATCCTTTCCTCATGCCAAAGGAGATTTAACGCAAAGCAATTGAAGGACAGAAGAAGAGGAGCCCAGGATCAGGTTCAAGGAGCGGTGGTCAATCTCAACTTTTGTAAGTTGATTCACTTTCAGTAATAAAAAGAATACTTTTCCCATCCCAATGCATTAATTGTCTATGATTTGATTAATTTATGTTTGATTTCTAACCCTTGAGTATAGAAGTAGCATGCATGCATAGTTGTTGTTTGTCTTGAGTGCAGGTCATCTATGGAAGGAGCAGCGCAAGCAAGTAATCAAAGCACAACAGAGGATCTACATAGAATGCTGGTAATAAGGTAGGTGGTCCTTTTCCATGCATTTACTGAGGAAAAGGGATTTAAATCTTGGCTTGTAGGTAAAAAAGTAGTTTCTATTCGGTCAAAATCTGCATGCAAGTCTGACCCTAGTTTGCTAGTCCGTAGGGTGTTTTTCCCAACAACAAGGCCTGCTACCTAGAGAATTATATCTATGGTGGCTCTTAGGTTAGATTTGAATAGATATTTAAAATGATCAATTATTTCCATTGCTATGTCCTTAAAGGAAGAATCTTTTGTTCCATGCACTCTATCAATGGACCGAATTGTGTTAGAATCCTTTCTGCCATCTTTAAAATGATGGAAAAATTTAGTATTTTCATCTCCTACTTGTAACCAAAGGGCTCGACTCCTCAAGCACCAATCCTTATCCTTATTCAATAGGATTTTTATTCTTCTCTATTCAATTCCTTGTAACTTGTCTTTTTTTACTTCGGAAAGGGGGTCATCTGCCTCCTTTTCCTACCACTCTTTTAAATTTTTTTCTATATCTAGCAGGGTTTTGATTTCCTTCTTTCTTCTATACTTATTCCAATCAATTAAGATTTAATTTTGCATTTTTATATTAGACACGAATTGAATCATCAGATATTTTGGTAGATGTGTATTGTAGGGATTCCAATTGGTTTTCATGGCCTCGATATAATATTGATCCTCCAACCATAAGGGATTGAATTTGAAGGTACTATGTGTCTTTTTTGTGCCCATGGAAATATCCAAGAGAATTGGACTATGGTATGATACCGCCCTTGAGGATACCCACTACAAAGACCAAAATTTGTCCTAAAGAAGGACCTCAAATAGTTTAAATCTATCTAAATGTTTTGAAATTCTATCCACACCCAAGTGCACGTTCCTCAATGTGGGAGAGTATCTTATAGGTTGAATATCAAAAATACTTTCTTCCTATAGTTTATGTAAGAATAAGTCTACTAGAGGGTCTCTATGAGAAACTAAAACCCAAGTCTTACATGCCCCCAAAGTGAAATCGAAATCACCCCCTATGAGAACGCAATCCAATGTGGCCAAGGGGTATTGAAAAATCTTATTCCATAAATCATTCCTCTCCAAATAGGGACCTTATATATTGATACAGAGGAAACAAATATTGAGCTCATTGGAATGAAAGAGATTTCCCAATAATGAAGGCACGACCCAAGAGTTGAACAATTTTAAGGAATTTTCCCTCCATCCTATCAAAATCCCACCAATTTTCCAAAAGCATCCAAGGCCAAAAAATACCATTCAAGAAAGGATACAAAGAAGGATTTTATTTATTTATCATCACCTATCATAGTTTCTTGTAACATAAGATTAGAGGGATTACAAATTTATAATAGTGTTCTAATGGCCAAATTTTTGTGGGGTAGGAAAACCCACAATGGTTGTGGGAGAGAATAATAATTTTGTCACTTGGTCAGGGGCAAGTTCTCTAAGGGCCCCAATTAGGGATTTTTGTTTCCCTTCTTATACTTTTGAGGTGGATTGTCTTTGTGCTATGGAAATGTAGGATTTACACCCTCTCTAGGAGAATTTTGGCTCAGTCTCCTCATTTGTTATGATACCTCCCAAAATACCTTGAAAATCATATTTGGAGGAAAAGAGTGGGATCATAGGTTATATTTGGGGGGAGGGGAGGAGGGATCATAGGAGGTTCAGGAGCTTGAGGGGACTGAAGAGGGGAGGAGGAGGTAGGGGGGACTAAGGGGACAACATGAGAAAAGGGTCATGATGTGATCCAGAGACTCTTGAAAGACCCAAAAGGAATTAATTTCCAGAAGGGTCCCCAACCATAGGGCCCTCTTTTGAACTAGAATAAATACATTCTTTAGAATATGAAGTAATGGTGGGGGAGGAAGAAGCAATATTACCGAAGATATTATCTGAAGGTGCCTCCATTGAGAAACCAATTCCTTATCTTTCATTAACTTGATGCTCATACATTTTCTTTGATGGAGGAGGCGACCCATGTGGGGTCTATGAATTCCCAGTTGAGACACTTGGACTTTATTCTTCCTCGTCAAGAATGATATTCTTGACCCAATATCCACTCTTCTCCTCCTGGGTTCAATTCCTCACCAAGTGTCCATATACATGGCATCATTCACACAGGAAAGGGATTCCTTCATAATATAGAGCCTAGTGATAGAAGGAACCATTGTGATGGATAGTGATGTTATCTGTTATCCCCGTCAAGAGCTTCAGGCCATCCCCATATATCCAATGTTCTGAAAAGGGATATTTTATTCATAAAAAAATCCCAAGACATTTCCAATATCCCTAAACACCTCCTATGACCAAAAGAGTAAAGGAATACCAAGGAGGAACATCCATACCAGGGTGATTTCCAACTACTCTATATTTGCATCAAAATTGTTTTTCCACCATTTCATGAAAAGTGATTGAGATACAAATCTCCACTTACCTGAAAGGATTTGTTCGAAGTCTGTCTCTAACATAAATTTCGACACTAACAATCCTTTGTCCAAAATAAGAATCTTTGGTACATACCCGATAACCCTAGAGAAGGTCTGCAAGGTCCATTTTTTTAGGGTTTCGGCTAACACATGCTTGCTAATATATATCCTAACTAGCACCTCCCATTGCATTTTATGATTTCATTCAATTTGATTTCATCTCCAAGCACTAGGTCAACATTCTTGGCTTTTTTCTTTTGACATTTTTTAGATTTCCTCCTTTCATACATAAATTTTGAACAGGGCACATAAGTACAGGGGGAAGGTGCTCTTAGGGCCTAGCCAAACATTAAATATTCTAATAAAAAGTTTCTAATGAAACCATATGGTTTTAAGGTCACCATATTTAGAAGTTATTCATGCATGAGGGACAAGGTCTGTGTGACTGTTGGAATGGTATCCTCCTGAATTTTAGTGGGAGGATACAAGACCCAAGCCTCATTTGAGGGAGGTTGTGTATCATTTGCAAGAGGAATGACCAGATAAGTGTGTGAGGTATGTAGAGAATTGCATGGTTTGATGTATCTCATCCCTTTTCCATTATGGGGAGCAGTGTCGACCAAAGCAAAAAAAGAGGAGGATGATTTTCTAGAAATATCCATGATGGTGTCATGAATGATCCATAGAGTTTCCTCTTTCAAAGGACTATCACATATATTTTTACCACCTAGAACCACCAACGAAGCCTAGATCCAGGTACCCTGAAGTGGGTCCTCTAAGAAATATATAAGTTCCTCATCCTCTTCCATATGTGCAATGTCACAAGAAGGGGAAGAAATTGGATTTTCGCATGTTCAGATCATATGGGACATCGGAGCACTCCTACAAAAAATCAAAGAGACGTATGTTAAAACCCTAGTAGAGCCATTGCATTGGCATCCTTCTATAACAAATTGAAATTATGAAAAACCAATATAATATATAATATATTCGTTATAGTTATATAATATATAATATATTATATAAGTTAGTTATTTTCGTTTTTTCATAATATAATATATAATATATTTCTCAGTTATATTTACCAAGATCTTAATCAAGACGAGGTTATATGTAGTTAAATTTCCAAACAAAAATATGGCATCTAATCAACTTTGAATTCTATAATCCAACTCAATGATTATCATTTAACCAATTTCTTGAAGCTCTATTGATTTTTGAATTCCAACTTATCAACATAGATTTTTCTTATGAGTCCATTTTAAACCCCACATTTACTCTAATAGTGTTTTGCAGGTCATGTTTTACAGATCAATCTAATCGTAGCCATTTTTCCAATTATTGATGTTGTAATTGGAAAACTTTGGGAAGTATCTTCAACAAAAGTTGATCAAGGGATAAAGGTTGAACTCAATATTAGGTATCTAGATATCATTAAACACGGATATGCTATTGTGTTTTAATTTATTTATAAATTATGTGAATATACCAACCTAGCAAGGTCTAAATTAAAGTATCATTTTCTCAACTTTTGTTGAAGATAATTTCAAGGAACATGATATAATTGGAAAATGATGGGAAGTATCTTCAACAAAAATTGAGCAAAGGATAGAGGTTGAACTTAGTATTAGGTACCTAAATATTATTAGGCATGGACATGTTATTTTATTTCATTTTATTTAATTTAAATATCATGTGAATATACCAGCCTAGCAAGGTCTAAGTTAATAAACCATATAGCTATTATTACACACATAGGAAACCAATATTATCCAAAGTGATTGTTAATATAAGAAATATGCAATAAATGATGAATGCATTAGCAATTAATTAAGGTATACTTATTTCAGAACAACATCTATAATCTTCACTAAGTTGTAAGCACTACATAAAAATATATATTATTTCCATTAATAAATTCAAGGAATATTGTAATGTCCCTTGTTACCAGCAACCCGAAAATTTCTCTCTAATATCACTAGGTAACGTCCCCATCCCTAAGATGAGTCACGCTACAAAAAAATTCTTCTTTTGATACCAACTCTAACTGTGGAAGTAATTAATTGAAACAAATGTGTGTGAAACTAGCCTTATGCCATGTAGGACAATTGTTTCCCATTTGTGCTTGCGACAACTATTTCCCAGTGCGCGTGGAAATTCAAGCCTCATGCTAGAATCTTGTTGTCGTTACTACTAAAATTTGATTAATAGATAATATTTATTAACTACCATGCCGTGCATATGCAATAGTTATGCAAAACTAAAAATAACATGCACATCCATGCACAATTACATATAATTTTCAACAAACAAAAATAGGGTAAGCATAGACACGATAAACAACATGTGAACACATGTAAAACAACACTTATATTTTTCTATAATTCACCAACTACAAGAAGACCTCAAACATTAATCCCAATTGTAGACTCTATTGTTCATACACTTTCAACAATAGGTCACCCATAGGGATATGAATCCACCAAGGAAAATGTTGCTTAGAAAACTAAGGTATGTCCCACAGCATAAAAAAAAACAGGCTAAGGAAAACACTCCAACAATAGCTCCCATCTCATAGCCTCCCATTCCCCACATCCTGTTTCGCCCAAGGAAATGTACCCCATTCTCTGCTCAATAATCCTTCAGGTTGTCCCACTTCCCTTCTACTACTTCAACAATAAGTCGTTCATGTATTCTTTGATCTCTATAGCACTTGGAACACAAGGTTTCTCAAGGAGTTACAACACCCACTATCCCACACATGAGGAAAACTATTCCTGACAACTATCTCACCTAGAGAAAATTCTCCACATGCATGAAAACCTACTTCTTCAACCCCAAACCACCAAGGATTTACTAGGTAATAGTCATCTCGATCTTCTTATTACACTCTCCATCCAAGGTACGGATGATGGATACAAGAATGGGTGAATGATTAGAAGAATGATGAAAATTGTTGGGTATGTGTTATATTCTTTGCACGAGTAGTAGTGTCTGAGCATATGTGTCGGGTGCGTAGGGGGGTTAGAGAGG
>ML779890.1:7734-61523 GCA_009831015.1 Picea engelmannii | reverse complement strand
CATCCAGTGGGGCACCCCATTCAGTGGGAAACTCAGATCTACAGAGATTGAGAGGGATCTTGGAGATTCAGGCACCTGGGTTATTCTTACCATCACCCGATCTATCAGTTGGCATATTTATTAGGGTGATTGGACACTTTTGGAAGCAGGGCCGAGTTATTGAGGGTTTCAGCCTTCTATTGGAGAGTGGCATTCTTTAGCTGGAGAGTTTGGCATTCAGATCCGCTTGTATTGATCTTCATTTCTTATTCAGCCTTTGGAGGCATTATTTTGTATTAGAGGGAGCATTTTGTAGCAGCTCTTATCTATTGTCTATCTTCTTAGCCATCTGTTGAGAATTCCAGATCGGCATCTTCATTGTAGCAGGTTTCTCTATTTTATGAATAAAGAAGAATTGAGATGTTTTGTCTTGTCTATATTATTGCATATGGTTGAGGTATGTTCCATGGTTATCTCTTTTTGTTATTTGCTGCATACACACATATAAACACATCTAAAGGGTAGATCATCAAAGTGTTTGATGAAATACCTCACTCATAAAAAGTTTTAAAAAGACACCAAAACAATGATGATCCTTGCATAATGGCTTGGGATCATTACAATAGATCAGTGTCCCAAGACACATGAAGAAGAGGAGGAAATGTCTCATGTTCCATATGCGAGTGCAGTTGGAAGTTTGATGTATGAAATGGTCTGTACTAGACTAGACATTGCACATGAAGTGGGATTTTTGAGCAGGTATATGTCAAAACCAAGGAAGGAGCATTGGACAACAATAAAAAGGGTTTTCAGGTATTTGTGTAGAACTGCTAGCTATGGATTGTGCTACGAAAGAAGACCAGGATTGGATAGAGTGGTTGATATGCATGGCTTTGTGGATGCAGATTGGGCTAGAGATTTGGATCATAGGAGATCTACAAGAGGGTATGTGTTTAACCTATTTGGAGGAGCAATAAGTTGGATGAGCAAAAGATAGGTTGTAGTGGAACTTTCAACTATAGAATCTGAATACATGGAAGCCACTCATGCAAGTAATGAAGTAGTATGGTTACAAAAATTGTGTTTAGGTATTGGGTTGGTACAACAAGCTGTAAGGATAGAGTGTGACAGTCAGAGTGCAATTTTTCTGGAAAAGAACCTTGGTTATCATTCAAAGACAAAGCACATTGATGTTCAATATCACTTTGTGAGAGACATGATTGAAGAAAATAAAGTATCACTGATGAAGGTGGACACTTTGAAGAATGTTGTAGACTCATTAACAAAATCTATGATCACTATGAAGTTCTCTTGGTGTAGAGGATCCATGGGCATTGTTGCCCTGGATTTTTGACTATGTAACCTTGTAACCCCCTGTATACAAAGAAAACAACAAGTGGGAGAATGTTCAGTATGTGTTATATTATTTGCATGAGTAGTAGTGTTTGAGCATATGTGTCAGGCGTGCAGGGGGGTCCGAGGGCAACGCCCCCAGAAAAGAAAAAATCTTCCTCGAAAAACATGACACCTACCTCAGGAAACGTTTCATGTATTTACGTGGTTTTTCGGCACATGGTTTTTTCCTATGATTTTCTATTTCCAGTTAAATAATTGGGGTTTTGGAATAATCCAGGTCATTGGGTTAGGGTTGGATGTCACTGGCTCCTATATGTATATTGTATTGTAAACAATGTAACACAATGAATGAATATAATATATGTTGGTTTTCCCGGTTTGGGTTTCCAGGGGTAAAATATCTGTGTAATGTTTGTATTTTCCATTGTATCTTTTTTGTTCTTTTCTGAATATATGTTTACAGTAGACATTGTACAAGGTTAGGATTTACACAAATTATTCTAATTTCCCCATATTATATTTCATGTTCATATCTTGACACTTGTCACTCTAGGAAATGCCTTTGAATCCACTTGGTAATTCATTCTTCTCCCTTAGGAACTTGTGACAAAATTATGACATAAATCTTATGACATAGGAATTATATTATTTTATTCATTAGCTTAAGCCCCCATGACTTAGCCCATTTCCCTTAGCCCCCCTTTTCCACTCGTGGAGTCCTACCCCACCATACTCTTTCATCTTACTTGGTCTGCAACAGTGATGTATTTTATTAATTAAAAAAAGTGTCATTACATAATATATTTGCTAGGCTCGTTGGCCTTTCAACTCATAGGATCCCTGGCCTAAATCACATAGGCACTCTGGCCTCAAAACATATATATAATGGCACTCACACCCAAAACATAATGGCTCACCAGCCTATATAGTATAATTACATTTACAATTGGGGTTCGACTTAGAGGTATTACATTCCCCTCCCCCTTACTTATGCATTGTCCTCAGTGCATTATATACACAAGTACAAGAAAAAATTCTTCAAAAAACTCCAAAAAGATGTGGGTACTCTTCCTGCATGGCATCCTCATTCTCCCATGTTGCATCTTCAGGACTGTAACAAGTCCACCAGACCTTTACCATCTTTATTGCTCAATTCTAGAGTATCTTGACTTTTCGATCCAATATGCACACCTGATGAAATCGAAAGTCTCCTTCTTGCTCCACCTAAATCAGATTCCAATCAATTACATTATTAGCATTAGGCATATACTTTTTAATCAAAGACACATGAAACACATTATGAATACACATGGATGAAGGTAGTGCAATCATGTATGCAACATGACTGATCATTTCTAGTATCTCAAATGGTCCACAATATCTTGGTAGCTTTGGAGAGCTCCCCAATTTTAGTGAACTCTTCTTATATTTTACTTTTAAGTAGACATGCTCCCCCACTTTAAACTCTTTTTGCATTATGCCTTTGTCTGCATAACTTTTCTGCATGTCTTGAGCAGCCTTTAAATTCTACTTTATTTTTACCATCTACTCTTCCATTTCTCTAATCAATTTTGGTCCAACCATTGCTCTGTCTATTGGGTTTTCCCAACTCACTGGTGTTTCACTTTCAGCCATATAATGCTTCAAATGGACTCATATTTAAATATGCTTGATACCCATTATTATAAGAAAACTCAACTAATTGTAAATAATCTTCCCATTTTGATGGTTTATCCATCACATACATTCTTAGCATATCCTCAATCACCTAATTGACTTTTTTCTATTTTCTCATTTGATTATGGGTGATAAGTTGTGCTAAAACTAAAATTTGTTCCAAATCCTTTGAATAATCCCTTCCAAAAGTTGGATGTGAACTTGGGATCTCTGTCAAAAACAATTTCCTTAGGCACGTCATGTAGTCTAGCAATTTCTCTCATATAAATATTTGTAATGTTAGCAGCCTTATGAGTTAGATTTATCAAAATAAAATGATTGTCTTTAGTAAGCTTGTCCACCACCACTATGATGGAATCATGATTCTTTGTTTTTCTGGGCAGCTTGGTGATGAAATCAATTGTCACCACTTCCCACTTCCATTCTAGAATGGGCAATGGATGTAGAAAACCAGTTGGATGTCTATGCTCGACCTTGACCTTCTAATATTCTAAACATATAGCAATATACTCAGCCACGTATTTCTTCATACATGGTCAAAACTATTGAATCTTGAAAGCTACAATTGTTTTATGGTACCCCTAGTTCCCAACATAAGTCACATTATGCATCTCTCTCACACCATATTTTTCAACTTCTAGAAAGTAGGCACATAAACTCGATGCACAACCTCAAGGTTCCATCCTTCTTCTTGACAAATAGAACTATGGCACCCCAAGGTGATACGCTTGGGAATATATACCCCTTCTTCAAAATCTCTTCAAGATGCATTTGCAATTCCTTCAGCTTTGGTGTACTCATCCAATAAGGAGTCTTAGACACTGGAGTTTCTCCAGGCATCATATTAATGGGGAAATCTATATCTCATTTTTTGTAGAAATCTTTCTATCTCTCTAAATACATCCTCAATTTCTTTTAGGAATTCATATTCTTCAATTCTTGGCACTTTATATTTAGATGTCTCTTCGATATGTTCTGCAAATATTTGGCATCCTTTCTAGAATCTTCTCTTTAGCTGCAAGGTTGAAATTTCTCTAATAGATATTGCCCTTGGAATACCTTGAACTATTCTCAAGTTCCCCTCCTCATCCAAGCAAGTAAATGCTTTATTATAGCAATCTAGGACATTAAGATGCTTTTCCAACCAATCCATACCAATTAGGAAATCATATGAGCCCAAAGGTATGATATTCAAATCTTCCTTTGTTCTTAGTCCATTCATGTCCATTAGACATTCCTTAACCCACTCATTAATTCTTCTTTTATCTCATGTGGATAGTTGAACTAACCAAGATTTTCCAAGTTTTCTCCTTGGAAAATGAAATATTTCCACCAACTTAGGATCTATATAACTATGAATAGATCCTGAATCAATCAAATAGAAATAGGTTAATCATTGATCTTACCTTCCACTTCAATCATATGAGATTGAAATTCAACTTTCTTGTTGTCCAAGGCTGCATAGATCCTTGGGTTGCTTCTTCCCATGTCCTCAATGGTATCCACCTATTTTACATTGTGAACAACCTTCACTCTTTCTCCTATGTGAGGTTAGTATATGTACATGTTCTCTCCTTCACAACCCAAACATTTAATAGGTTGTAGCCTTGGAATTTTCCCCAATGTTTTTTACATTCTGGGTTCATTTTGAGCTGGCTTCCCTTGAGATTTATTCTTGAAGAACGGTGGCTTATACCTTTTCTTCCTCTACTCAATCTTACCATTCTTATTATCTTCCCAAGCCTTTTGGAAATATGGTCTTCCTCTATGATGTTCATAGAGGCACTTGTCTCTCCTTATTGCTTCATCCAATGCCTTGGGATCGTCATATTGTATTTTATCACTGAAAAATGAAGGTAGCCCACTCGGGAATATTTGAATATTGACTTATTCCTCCTTGATCAATTCAACATATCTCAGTAGATCTAAGAACATCCTTTCATTCTCATCCATGGTCATGCTTCCAAGCTCGAGTTCAAAGAAATCCATCTTCCTATCATAGTAACTCTTGGTCAAGTATTTTTTTTGAAAATAGTTTTTGAACTACCTCCAAGTGAGTTTCTTTTCGTCAATGTGTTGTACCTGCACAAGATGGTCCCACCACATTGATGCTTTCCCTTTTAGCTGATAAATTGAAATTATTTCTTCTGCCTATGAGGAATAATTTTTCAACTAAACTTCATGATCCCCATCAGCCACAACTCTACATCCTCACATTTCTTATGCTTGCCATCAAAGGTTGGAGGTTTTATCTTCTTGAATTCCCCTTGCAATTCATCCCCTCTAGATCTTTTGTTATGCTTTCTAATGGGAGATAAAATTTGACTATTGTGTGCTCTTATAACTGAGTTCCTTGGTGAGTGATTATGATTCCTACCAACACTTCTAGATTTTCCCCTTTTAGCATGTGATCCATGACTCTTTGACTTTCTTGAATCTATCCCCTTATCCACCTTCTTCTCTATTCTATCAAAAATCTACAACAACAGATTTGTAGACCTTAAATTTAAGAACTAGAAAAAATGGGAGTTCAGGTCTACAAATCCACAACAACCAAAGCATGGTAAAGACGAACCTAACCAATAGCCTCCTAAAAATCAATCCAATACACAAGAAAATAAGGATAAAGGAAAGATGAAGAATGACACTAGGAAGTGGTGAGACTTCCACAAAATCCCATGGCACAACACCGATGAATGTCTCTAGAAATAGTCATTGGTGTCTGAGGTCAAACACAATGAGTCGAACCTTGATTCATAATCTGATCCATAAAATATTGAAAATAGAAAGATCATCGGCGCAGACCCCACTTCTATTGTCACGACTATAAAAATTCAACCAAAAGAAGCAGTATATCCTGAAGAGGGGGAGCGCGTCTTCCATTCATAGATGTGGGTGAAGAGGACCCCATTTCATTTCATTATTATAGTGGTAGCCACAAGAACCTCATCTTAGCTAAGGTCGTCAAAAATTTGGGTTTGTCGACAACACCACACCCGAAACCATACAACATCGGGTGGCTTCACCAGGGACGGTATCTTCATGTCATCTAGCATTTTCTCCTATCCTATGGAATCCATCCCTTTAAGGATAAGGTAGTGTGTGATGTTTCCCCTATTTATGTCTGTGATATTGTTTTGGGCCAACCATAAATGTGGAAATGACATGTTGTTTATGATTCTCGACCCCATAGTGTCATTATTACTTTCGGGGGTCAACTCTACAGGATACCAGAGGTAGTTCTGGCTACTATTCCACCAAAACAGTGCCACAAGGTAATCTCTCATACTAAAAAATTCATCCTCTTCACAATATTTTCAAAGGATGCACAAAAGGCCATGACAACCACTACAACCTCAACACCTTCTATCCAACAGAGCATATTGCAGAAGAGAAATAAGATATTGTTTCTTCACTTACAATGGTTCCTACACAATTCCTTGTCAATCCTAGAGACAACAAGTTGGTGGAACAGATTCAACCTCAATGGCAACAGGTTCATGACAGCCTTCTACAAACTAAGTAGCACAAGTTCTCCAACAAGGCACACAAATCACCAAGATTCATATTCAGAAAACACTTTCCCTCTTCCCCGAGCACTCAATGCAATGGATCCCATTACTTCCTAAGGGGAGAGGACTGATCCTGGTGGATATTGGTGGCCACCCACCTATTCCAAATCCCAACTGGCTCATCTTGACAGTTTTATGTTCAGCAGGTTTCTCTATAACAGGGAAATTTCTTTGTAAATGTGAGTTATGCACTTTCGAGGCTATCTTCAATCCCTACACATCATCTAGGTGGATATTGGTGGCCTCCCACCTATTCCAACTGACTTATTTTGGAAGTTTTCATGTCAGTACATATTTTTGTACTTTGAGGGCCGTTTTGGGGCCCTAATTAGTGTTTTCTTGGCTTGCCACTGTCAAATTGTAGACGAAATCAGATTTTGACGACATAATGTGTAGTTCTCGCAAATACCTTTCCAATGGGCTATCAAACACCTAAAACGGAGATCGTATGCAAAAGTTACGACCCCAAGAAGTTAATGTACTGACTTACCCCAACGAGGCCCACATAACTTTTGGCACTTCATCTCCTAGGGTTAGGTTTTCGGATGTCTAGGGTTTTGGCATTCATGTTTATCATAAAAAGGCCTTCAAAGCCTCATTGTACTCATATTATTTTGAATGAGCGTAGTTGTCACATTTCTTCTCATCTTCTTGTGAATGAGCGTAGTCTTGCACTTTGTATTTTATAGTCTCTGTACATTTATTTCATTAATAGAAATCATGTATTGTCGTATTTCTCTGTTTCTGGCAATTTTTATGTGTATTTCATTATAATATCTCAACTTTCATTTCGTTATGAAAATAATCTATATTAAACAAGCCACGGTATGCCATTGTCTTGACTCAAAAAAAAAATCCTAATTAGCACTGAAAACTAATTAAGAAATCCAATAAAAATTTACAAACTATCAGAAACAAATGATCAACCTTCTGAAGCATGTCAACAATCTATGTTTCTTGGTCCTTCTTATTTCCACCTTAAGTAAGACCCTGGTATCAACAAGAAGCTTTTATCTCTTAAGTGATTCATAAATGAATGAAGTAGTAATATAATCTCACTTTAAAGCAAGAGAAAAACTTATCAGAGTTTGTGCTTCTATATCTATCCCTTTCTTGTCCCTCAAGTCCTTATTTTATTCTCCAAAAGTAGTTTTGGGTAGTTCCAACTACTTTTAGTTAAGTTACTTAAATAAATTTTAGTTAGATAGGGTCAACTCATAAATAAATATCAAGAAATAATGATAAGGGTATAATAAATATTAAATGTATTCTTATTTTATCGCCTTGTTCCTCCATAAATAATTATGCATCCATGTCATTCAAAATTTCACAACATATAAATATCCACTCATCCCACAATAAATTATTCCAAAGAACACTTGTGGCTCCCCAAATATCGAATGTCTGTGTGTGTGTGTGTCTGGGCGTGCATGCACACACATGCGCGCTAAAAAATAATAAGTTATTATGTTGTCCAAAAATAATTGTTGTTCAAAATATATCATCTACAAAAATAATTGAAGTCTATCCGAACAGTCAAACTAAAATAAACATGACAAAATAAAAAAGCATACTTTTTATGTGAGGCAGTTTGCCTCTAGCCACTATATTTAGAATCTACCACTTTGAGCACCTGTGAATCTTCCTTAACAAGAATTTCACCTTTGACTGATGATGCCTCTGGGTGCATGTCTCCAAAAGAGATATGTTTGTATTCATGTGTAGGGTGTTGGGAATAATAGGTAATTGAATGTGAAGATGTCTTAGATTGAACATAGTTAGCAGAATTATCCAGTTGTTTTCCCTTACTAGGTTCAGGTTTTTGTGCAACAGACTTGAATTTTTTTAGGGGTTGACCTGAATGAGCATGTGATGTTACTAATGCAATGTGTTGAGTTGGTTTCTTAAGAAGAGGGGGACATAATGGTAAAGACATTGTCGGGCACTCGTCCAAATGATTTTGGGGAGGATGTACAACATCATTCCAACCATCATTGAATGGATATTCTAGTGGTAAGGATACATGTGGTTGCACTGGTATGCCAGAAATTCTAGGATGAGGATGTAAGGGTGGTCTTTCAAGTGAAGGAGGAGGTAAGAAGGCTATTTTCCAAACTAGGTTCAAGAAACTTGTCTGTAAAAGTTGATTGAACTCTTCAGAGTTCACACCAAAGTGAATGGATAATTGTAACCTTTTTTTTCCTCTTTGCCAAAAATCATTTGGCCTCCTTTCTTTGTTTCCTCTGCCTCTATTTCCTCCACAATAGTTTCCTCTACTGAAAAAATATCATCTAAAACCATGATAATCCAATTAGCATAAGGATAAAGAAACAACAAGATAAAACATCTAATATAATTTATCTAAATTATTAAATTGGAATTGGCCTAACACAACCATAAAACATAAATGGGAAAAGAAAGGGATAAAGTGAAACAGAGAAAGAAGATTAATATTCATCAACCACATCCAACATGCAAGTCTACAATCCAAGATTTTTTTATGATTATCAAAATAAATCTGCCCATCTTTTACTTACAAATCCACAACAAATATCTGCCAGTTAATAAAATTCTATCATGTTGTACGTAACCAACCTTTCTCTTTTTATCATATAAGCATGACTAAATGGAGAAGGGAAATAAATTTCAGGGAGTTCAGGGAATAATTTTATGAAAAGTGAAATTGATGAAGGAAAGTGATATTATATAATAATTACATTCCCTTTCTCATAACTTCAACATGATGCCATTTCATATTTCTATTGTCTTGGTTTAGTCAAACATTATAGAGATGTTGCCAAGATGAAAATCAATCACTCATAACTAATAAAACAAAACTTCACTTCTAAATTATACAGACAATGAGTAAATGAGAATAGGGAATTAATGAATAGAATTTTGAGGAATAACTTGTGTAAAATGATATTGATGAAAGAAAATGGAGTCTATATAAGTATCCTTCTGTTTTCATCACCCTTTATCAACAGGAACCATTGAAAGTAGTAATTTCATAACCTGGTCATCATTATGCATTTACAGAAATTGAAAAATCATTTTTTTTCACATCATTTCCAGAATGTTTTATATCAATGTTATTCACCATCATAATAATGAAATAGGTCGACCATATTGTTATCCATTTTTTAATGAAAACCACAATCAAAACACTTTATAAATTGTGGCTATGTCAAAGCAAACCATTGTCAAGTATACAGCTCAAATGAGACTTAGGGTTCGAGTCCTTTGTTTGTTTGGCAAGGGTTTTGAAACCAATATATGGGGTATATCACTGAAAATTAGAACCAATGACTTTAGAATGTGTTGTAGAGAGGTCGGGTTCACCACCAGAGCCTTTTATTTTATTTATTTTTTAAATTCGAGCTAGATTTGAAACGCATGAACCCACAAACTAGGAAAAGAGACAAGGTATCATGGCACCAACTACATGAAAACAACTCAAGTTGGCCTTCAAACTTGGCCTTTAAATTTATCCAAACCAATTTTACAAATTTTTAAGGCCATTTTCTAGTTCAAACTAAAACCTGGGTAATACCCAAGGGTAAAACAAAGGCATGGTTCACGATTATCTTTTATGGGAAAAAGAGGACGATTATATAACCATAGAACTTGTGACCAAAAATGCTTCTGGTGCAATGGATTTTAATCTCGAGCCATATCAAAAATATCTTTTGAACAAACCCAATAAAACAATGTTGTGTAAATATGGTAGATATCACTCGACATGCTTCAAAGGTTTCGAGTTTGAACCTCATATGAAAACAGAGACTGTAACCAAAATATTTATTAACACAAAATGGAATGGAAAGTGGGATAATGAATGGAGTGAAGCTCAAAAACCTTTTATTTATTCAAAATAAAATGACAATAGGGGAAAATAAACATTTATGCAACAACAATGTCAAACCAAAGCCAAAACAACCATTTATTAAAAAAAAATTACAGTACTAGATGTAAAACGAACTGAAACCTCACACCTTTGAAAAATGGCATCTTAAAGACTAGGATGAAGGAAATTTGTTACCCAAAACTACCAGTGTTTGAGATCTATGAATCAATTCATTACCACAGTAGAAAAAACCAAAGAACTTAGGTGCACAATACCAAAACCAAAGTGAACTGAAGGTGACAAAATCCACATAGTGGTGCATTGAATGCACGTCAATCACCATTATGTTTCCAATACTATCAAACAGTAAAACCTTCACCAAATCAACACCACTTTCCAATACAACCAATGAAGCACCCAATCGCAGCATGCCTCTCGGGAAGGGGACCACATGTCATGTTATCTCACATAAATGTTGGTAGCTCAAAATTTACAGTCAAGTTCAATCACATTAAATCAACAATCAATTCCATTGAAACAATGTCAATTAAACAATCCAATCATCAAACAATATACCATATGCATCGTGCAACAATATAACTTTTCCAATATAACAATAGTTTCCACCCATCTGAAATAACTTAGTGTTGTATATATGAACCTGATACTATTCATATAACATGCAAGTTGTGTAATATAGTTTGAATACCATTGCACGTTGAATGTTGTAATATAATTGAACCACCTTTTCAAATGTAAAATAGACAACACTTATATATTGTAACAAGATTTAGATATGCCATGAAAACCTTTGTCACACACAACCAAAAAAATAATATAACAACAAAAACCCAAACCATTTGTATATGTATATTGTAACCTGATGGAAACAAAGTGTGGAAAAACATTTTAATCCTTTTTCAACAACCATAACCTTGACAATCTTATGATCATGGTTGCGGTGAGATACTTCAACCCTTCAAAGTAAAATTGAACAAAGCCATTAGCCTTCAAAATCATATGTAGATCAAAAAAATTTCATTTTTTTTACCTTACTAGGGGGTCCCACCAAATAGTTATATTTATTAATAATATTTTATATATGCCTTGCAAGGCTAGCGGCTAGTTGTGAGTTTGAGAGTCAACACCAACCAAACAGGAGCATGTAGTTATACTAGGCCTACCTCGTATCATCCTAGCCAATGAGAGCATCCAAATTGCATATCTCTTTGACGAATTTGGTGTAGATAAAATAATCCCCCATTGATTTAAACGGTGTATGAGGGGCTCAGGTAGGATATGTTTGTCATTCCATATGATCCAAGGATCTTTTCCAATCAGTATATTTTCTCCATTTCTAAATATCCATATGAGCCATATATCGATTAAGGAGAATGCATTTACCATATCTTACTAGACAATAGAGTCATTCTATGTAGATTTTTGTGGCCTGCAGATCCAATCAATAATTGTTTCCGTGGGAAATTATTTCTCCTTTATGACCTATGACCATAGACCTGAACCATTTATAAGTCCCAAAACGTTCTTGGATATCAGGGATTGTGAAAAAAAAAATGTATATTTTGAACCCCCATCCACCAATTTTTTTCGGCACCGCAAGGCGTTTCCATGAAGTCGACACGAGGGATTTTCTGTCTTTTGAACCAAACCATAGAAATCAATATGATAATTGGATGATTTTTCCTAGGATACCTTTAGGTACCCAATCCAGAGAATTCCAATCGACTGAGATTGCTTCCAACATTGATTTTATCAATACTAACCTATTGACTTTGGAGATCCAACAACTGCACCAGGAGTGTAATTGTTTTTCCACTTTGGCTAGCAGCCAAAGCTAGTACTTTTTACTATAGTTTTCAGTTCTAGGGAGAAACCTAGATACTTCATACCTGCTCCGATATCCTTAACCTCTAGATCAAGAACTTGGGATATGTGTTGATTCTCCTAATCTGTCACTCCCCAAGAACATAAATAATATTTCTCCATGTTCACTTGCATGCTAGTTGCAATACAAAAGGTTTGAAGAATATCCTCTAAATTTTCTATGTAAGATAATTTGTCTCCACAAAATATAAGGTTATCATAAACAAAAATAAGGTGAGATAATGAAAATTTTGTATTGATATGAATACATGTCATAAGGGCAGATGAAACCACATTTTGAATCAATCTATTGAGGATCTTGACCACTAGCAAGAAGAGAAGAGGGGAATAAGGTAGCCTTGTCTAATTCCATGTTCTTCTTTGAAGAAGGGGGAGGTTGATCCATTGATTAGAATATAAAAGGAGGTGGTGCTATTGTAGTTTAGGATCCAAGTTATAAAGGTGTGAGAGAAACCCAAGTGAATAAATAGGAATCAGATGTAAAGTCAGTTGACCTTGTCAAATTACTTGGAAAGATCCACATTAAAGGTAATCACCCTTTGTATACTAGTATGAAAGGAGTGTAGTCCTTCCTGAGCCAATCCAACTACTTGGTGTATTTTTCTTTCCTGGAGAAAACCGAATTTTTAGGAGGAGATATTTTCTACTAGATGGTCTTTTAGCCTAAAGGAAATCAAATTTGAGATGATTTTGTATATGTTGTTGCAGAGGGATATAGATCGGAAATTATCAAAAGTTTTGGGGTTATCCTCCTTTGGGATAAGAGAAATGAATGTGGTGTTAAAGGGATCAAGTATGTGTCCTGATGTTTTTGAGTATTCCACCAATTTTAATAGATCTTCTCCTAGGTAGTCAAAACATCTGGTGTATAATTATATAGTGAGATCATCCATCCTAGGAATCTTATCCTTTTGAAAACTTATAGTGTCCACCAAAATTATTTCTTGAGTACTTCCTCCATTAAGCTTTAATTTCCTTATTGATTGATAAAATTGGGGAGTAGGCCTGCTACCTAGAGAATTATATCTATGGTGGCTCTTGGGTTATATTTGAACAGATATTTAAAATTATTATTTATTTCCATTGTTATGTCCTTAAAGGAAGAATCTTTTGTTCCATCCACTCTATCAATAAACCAAATTGTGTTAGAATCCTTTCTGTCATTTGTAAAATGATGGAAAAATTTAGTATTTTCATCTCCTACTTGTAAACAAAGGGCTCGACTCCTCAAGCACCAATCCTTGTCCTTATTCAATAGGATTTTTATTTTTCTCTATTCATGGCTTTGTAACTTGTCTTTTTTTGCTTCGAAGAGGGGGTCATATACCTCCTTTTCCTACCACTCTTTTAATTTGTTTCTATATCTAGTAGGGTTTTGATTTCCTTCTTTCTTCTATAATTACCCCAATCAATTAAGAGTTATTTTTGCATTTTTATATTAGACAAGAATTTAATCATGAGAGATTTGGTAGATGTGTATTGTAGGGATTCCAATTGGTTTTCATGGCCTCGATATAATACTAATCCTCCAACCATAAGGGTTTTAATTTTAAGTTACTATGTGGTTTTTTTGTTCCCATGGAAATATCCAAGAGAATTGGACTATGGTATGATACCCCCCTTTAGGATACCCACTATAGAGACCAAAATTTGTCCTAAAGAAGGACCTCAAATCGTTTAAATCTATCTAAATGTTTTGAAATTCTATCCACACCCAAGCGCATGTTCCTCAATGTGGGAGAGTATCTTATTGGTTGAATGTCAAAAAGACTTGCTTCCTATAGTTTATGTAAGAATGAGTCTACTATAGGGTCCCTATGAGTCATTGAACCCCATGTCTTACATGTCCCCAAAGTGAAATTGAAATCACCCCCTATGAGAATGAAATCCATTGTGGCCAAGGGGGATTGAAAAATCGTATTCCATAAATCATTCCTCTCCAAATAGGGCCCATATATATTGATACAGAGGAAACAAAGACTGAGCTCATTGGAAATAAATAGGGTTCCCAATACTGAAGGCACGACCCAAAAGTTGAACAATTTTAAGGAATTTTTCCTCCATCCTATCAAAGTCCCACCAAATTTTCCACAAGCATCCAAGGCCAAAACATACCATTCAAGAAAGGATATATAAAAGGATTGAATTTATTTATCACCACCTATCATAGTTTCTTGTAACATAATATTAGAGGGATTACAAATTTATAACAATCTTCTAATGGCCAAATTTTTGTGGGGTTGGAAAACCCACAACAGTTGTGGGAGAGAATAATAATTTTGTCACTTGGTCAAGGGTAAGTTCTCTAAGGGCCCCAATTAGGGATTTTTGTTTCCCTACTTGTACTTTTGAGGTGGCTTTTTTGTGTGCTACGGAAATGTAGGATTTACACCCTCTCTAGGAGAATTTTGGCTATGTGTCCTCATATGTTCTGATACCTCCCAAGATACCTTGAAAATCATATTTCGAGGAAAAGAGTGGGATCGAAGGTTATATTTGGAGGGAGGGGAGGAGGTTCAGGAGATTGAGGGGACCGGAGAGGGGAGGTGGAGGTAGGGGGAACTAAGGGGCCAACAGGATCAAAGGGTCACGATGTGAGCCAGAGACTCTTGATAGACCCAAAAGGAAATAATTTCCAGAAGGGTCCCCGATCGTAGGGCCCTCTTTTGAACTAGAATAAATACATTATTTAGAATATGAAGTAATGGTTGGGGAGGAAGAAGTAATATTACTGAAGATATTATCTGAAGGTGCCTCCACTAAGAAACCAATTCCTTAGATTTCATTAATTTGATGCATGTACGTGTTCTTTTAGGGAGGAGGCGACCCATGTGGGGTCTATGAATTCCCAAGTGAGACACTTGGACTTTATTCTTCCTCGTCAAGAATGATCTTCTTGACCCAATATCCACTCTTCTCCTCCTGGGCGCAATTCCTCACCAAGTGTCCATATACATGGCATTGTTCACATAGGAAAGGGATTCCTTCATAATCTAAATCCTAGTGATATAAGGAACCATTGTGATGGATAGTGATGTTATATGTTATCCCCATCAAGAGCTTCAAGCCATCCCGATATATCCAATGTTCTGAAAAGAGATATTGTCTTCATAAAAAAATCCCAAGGCATCTTCAATATCCCTAAACACCTCTTATGACCAAAAGAGTAAAGGAATACCAAGGAGGAACATTGATACCAAGGTGATTTCCAACTACTCTATATTTGCGTCAAATTTGTTTGTCCACCATTTCAGGAAAATTGATTGAGCTCTAAATCCCCATTTACCTGAAAGGATTTGTTCGAAGTCTGTCTCTGACATAAATTTCTACACTAACCATCCTTTGGCCGAAAGAAGTCTCTTTGGTTCGTACCCGATAACCCTAGAGAAGGTCTGCAAGGTCCATTTTTGTAGGGTTTCAGCTAACACATGCTTGCTAATATATATCCTAACTAGCACCTCCCATTGCATTTTATGATTTCATTCAATTTGATTTCATCTCCAAGCACTAGGTCAACATTCTTGGCTTTCTGCTTTAGGATTTTTTTAGATTTCCTCCTTTCATCCATAACTTTTGAACGGGGCACATAAGTAGAGGGGGAAGGTGCTCTCAGGGCCTAGCCACACATTAAATCTTCTAATAAAAAGTTCCTAATGAAACCATATGATTTTAAGGTCACCATATTTAGAAGATATTCATGCATGGGGGACAAGGTCTGTGCAACTCTTGGAATGGTGTCCTTGTGAATTTTAGTGGGAGGATACAAGACCCAGTCCTCATTTGAGAGAGGTTATGTATCATCTGCAAGAGGAATGACTAGAGAAGAGAGTGAGGTATGTAGAGAATTGCATGGTTTGATGGATCTCATCCCTTTGCCATTATAGGGAGCAGTATCGACCAAAGCAGAAAAAGAGGAGGATGATTTTCTGGAAATATTCATGATGATGTCAGCAATGATCCATAGAGGTTCTTCTTTTAGAGGACTATCACATATATTTTGACCACTTAGAACCACCAACGAAGCCTAGATCTAGGTACCTTGAAGTGGGTCCTCTAAGAAATATAGAAGTTCCTCGTCCTCTTCCATATGTCGCATGTCACAAGAAGGGGAAGAAATTGGATTTCGGCATGTTCAGATCATATGGGACAGCGGAGCACTCCTACAAAAAACCTAAGAGATGTTTTTTAAAACCCTAGTAGAGCCATTGCATTGGCATCCTTCTATAACAAATTGAAATTATGAAAAAACAATATAATATATAATATATTCATTATAGTTATAGTTAGATAATATATTATATAAGTTAGTTATATTTGTTTTTCATAATATAATATATAATATATTTCTCAGTTATATTTACCAAGATCTTAATCAAGACGAGGTTATATGTAGTTCAATTTCCAAACACAAATATGACATCTAATCAACTTTGAATTCTATAATCCAACTCAATGATTATCATTTAACCAATTTCTTGAAGCTCTATTGATTTTTGAATTCCAACTCATCAACATGGATTTTTCTTATGAGGCCATTTTAAACCCCAAATGTACTCTAATAGTATTTCACAGGTCATGTTTTATATATCAATCTAATGCTAGCCATTTTTTCAATGATAGATGTTTTAATTGGAAAACTTTGGGAAGTATATTCAACAAAAGTTGACCAAGGGCTAAAGGTTGAACTCAATATTAGGTACCTAGATATTATTAAACATGGATCTGCTATTGTGTTTTAATTTATTTATAAATTATGTGAATATACCAACCTAGCAATGTCTAAATTAAAGTATTATTTTCTCAACTTTTGTTCAATATAATTTCAAGGAACATGATATAATTGGAAAACGATGGGAAGTATCTTCAACAAAAGTAGAGTAAAGGATAGAGGTTGAACTCATTATTAGGTACATAAACATTATTAGGCATGGACATACTATTTTATTTCATTTTATTTTATTTAAAGATCATGTGAATATACCAGCCTAGCAAGGTCTAAGTTAATAAACCATATAGCTAATATTACACACATAGGAAACCAATATTATCCAAAGTGATTGCTAATATAAGAAATATGCAATAAATGATGAATGAATTAGCAATTAATTAAGGTATACTTATTTCAGAACAACATCTGTAATCTTCACTAAGTTGTAAGCACTACATAAAAATATATATTATTTCCATTAATAAATTCAAGGAATATTGTAATGTCCCTTGTTACCAGCAACCCAAAAATTTCTCTCTGATATCACTAGGTAACGTACCCATCCCTAAGATGAGTCACGCTAAAAAACATTTCTTCTTTTGATACCAACTCTAACTGCAGAAGTAATTCATTGAAACAAATTTGTGTGTAACCAACCCTATGCCATGCGGGAAAATTGGTTCCCATTTGTGCACGCGACAACTATTTCCCAGTGCGTGTGGAAATTCAAGCCTCGTGCTAGAATCTTGTTTCCATTACTACTAAAATTTGATTAATAGATAATATTTATTAACTACCATGCCCTGCATATGCAATAGTTATGAAAAACTAAAAATAACATGCACATCTATGCACAATTACAAATAATTTTCAACAAACAAAAATAGCGTAAGCATATACATGATAAACAACATGTGAACACATGTAAAAGAACACTTATATTTTTCTATAATTCACCAACTACAAGCAGACCTCAGACATTAATCCTAGTTGTAGACTCTACTTTTCATACAATTTCAACAACAGGTCACCCCTGAGCTAGGGCTAAGACTCCACCAGGGAAAATGCTACTAAGCAAACTAAGGTATGTCCCACAGCATAAAACAAAACAGGATAAGGAAAAAACTCCAACAATAATTCCCAACTCATAGCCTCTCATTCCCCACATCTTGTCCCACCCAAGGAAATGTACCCTATTCTATGCTCAACAATCCTTTGGGTTGTCCCACTTCCCTTCTATGACTTCAACAATAAGTCGGTCATGAATTCTTTGATCTCTATAGCACTTGGAACACAAGATTTATCAAGGAGTTACAACACCCACTATCCCACACACGAGGAAAACTATTCCTGACAACTATCTCACCCAAAGATAATTCTCCACAGGCATGAAAACCTACTTCTTCAACCCCAAACCACCAAGGATTTACTAGGTAACAGTCATCTCAAGATTCTTCTTACACTCTCCATCCAAGGTACGAATGATGGATGCAAGAATGGGTGAATGATTGGAATAATGATGAAAATTACTCTAATTTCCCCATATTATATTGCATGTTCATATATTGACACTTGTCACTCTAGGAAATGCCTTTGACTCCACTTGGTAATTCATTCCTCTCCCTTAGGAACTTGTGAAAAATTATAACATAAATCTTATGACTTAGGAATAATATTATTTTATTCATTGGATTAAGCCCCAGTGACTTAGCCCCTTTCCCTTAGCCCCCCTTTTCCTCTCGTGGAGTCCTAGACCCCCATACTCTTTAGTCTTACTTGGTCTACAACAATGATGTATTTTATTAATAAAAAAAAGTGTTATTACATAATATATTTGTTAGGCTCACTGGCCTTTCAACTCATAGGCTCCCTGGCCTAAATCACATAGGCACTCTGGCCTCAAAACATATATACAATGGCACTCTCACCCAAAACATCATGGCTCACCAGCCTATATAGTATAAGTATATTTACAATTGGGGTTCGACCTTAGGGGTATTATATTCCCCTCCCCCTTATTTATGCATTGTCCTGAGTGCATTATGTACATAAGTACAAGAAACGATTCTTCAAACAACTCCAAAATGATGTGGGTAATCTTCCTACATGGCATCCTCATGCTCCCATGTTGCATATTCAGGACCATAGTAGGTCCACTAGACCTTTACCATCCTTATTGATCAATTCCAGACTATCTTGACTTTTCGATCCAATATGCACACCTGATGAAATCAAAAGTCTCCTTCTTGATCCACCTAAATCACATTCCAATCAATTACATTATTAGCATCAGGCGTATACTTTTTAAGCAAAGACACATGAAACATATTATGAATACAAATGGATGAAGGTAGTGAAATCGTGTATGCAACAGGACTAATCCTTTCTAGCATCTCAGATGGTTCACAATATCTTGGTAGCTTTGGAGAGCTCCCCAATTTTAGTGAAATATTCTTAGATTTTACTTTTAAGTAAACATGCTCCCCCACTTTAAAATCTTTGTGCATTATACCTTTGTCTACATAACTTTTATGCATGTCTTGAGCATCCTTTAAATTCTACTTTATTTTTACCATCTACTCTTCCATATCTCTGAGAAATTTGGTCCAACCATTTCTTTGTCTGTTGGGTTTTCCCAACTCACTAGTGTTTCACTTTCAACCATATAATGCTTCAAATGGAATCATATTTAAATATGCATGATACCCATTATTATAAGCAAACTCAACTAATTGTAAATAATCTTCCCATTTTGATGGTTTATCCATCGCATACATTCTTAGCATTTCCTTAATCACCTAATTGATTTTTTCTGTTTTCCCATTTGATTATGGGTGATAACTTGAGCTAAAACTAAAATTTGTTCCAAATCCTTTGAATAATACCTTCCAAAAGTTGGATGTGAACTTGGGATCTTTGTCAGAAACAATTGCCTTAGGGACGTCATGTAGTCTAGCAATTTCTCTCATATAGTCTTTGTAATGTTAGTAGCCTTATGAGTTAGATTTATCAGAATAAAATGATCATCTTTAGTAAGCTTATCCACCACTACCATGATGGAATCATGATGCTTTATTTTTTTGTGCGTCTTGGTGATGAAATCAATTGTCACCACTTCCCACTTCCAATCCAGAATGGGAAATGGATGTAGCAAACCAGTTGGATCTCTATGCTCGACCTTAACCTTCAGATATTCTAAACATATAGCAATATACCTAGCCACCTATTTCTTCATACATGGCCAAAAATATTTTCTCTTGACAGCTACAATTGTTTTATGGTACCCCTAGTGCCCAACATAAGGCACATTGTGCATCTCTCTCACACCATATCTTTCAACTTCTAGAAATTAGGCACATAAAATCGATGCACAACCTCAAGATAACATCCTTCTTCTTGACAAATAGCACTGGGGCACCCCAAGGTGATACCCTTGGGAATATATACCCCTTCTTCAAAATCTCTTCAATATGCATTTGCAATTCCTTTAGATCTGGTGTACTCATCCTATAATGATTCTTGGACACCGGAGTTGCTCCAGGAATTATGTTAATGGGGAAATATATATCTCTTTTTTGGTGGAAATCTTGGTATCTGTCTAAATACATCCTCAAATTCTTTTAGGAATGCATATTCTTCAATTCTTGGCACTTTATCTTTAGATGTCTCTTCGATATGTGTTGCAAATATTTGGCATCCTTTCTAGAATCTTCTCTTCAACTGCAAGGTTGAAATTTCTCGAATAGAAACTGCCCTTGGAATACCTTGAACTGTTCTCAAGTTCCCCTCCTCATCCAAACAAGTAAATTCCTTATTATAGAAATCTAGGACATCATGATGATTTTCCAACAAATCCATACCAATTAGGAAATAATATGAGCCCAAAGGTATGATATTCAAATCTGCCTTTGTGCTTAGTCCATTCATGTCCATTAGACATTCCTTAACCCACTCATTAATTCTTCTTTTATCTCATGTGGCTAGTTGAACTAACCAAGATTTTCCAAGTTTTCTCCTTGGAAAATGAAATATTTCCACCAACTTAGGATCTTTATAACTATGACTAGATCCTGAATAAATCAAAATAGAAATAGGTTGATCATTGATCTTACCTTCCACTTATATCATATGAGATTGAAATTCATCTTTCTTGTTGTCCAAGGCTACATAGATCCTTGGGTTGCTTCTTCCCATGTCCTCAATGGTATCCACCTATTTTACATTGTGAAAAACCTTGACTCTTTATCCTATGTGAGGGAATTCTCTATACATGTTCTCTCCTTCACAACCCAAACATTTAATAGGTTGTATCCTTGGAATTTTCCCCAATGTTTTTGACATTCTGGGCTCATTTTGAGCTGGCTTCCTTTGAGATTTATTCTTGAAGAATGGTGGCTTATACCCTTTCTTCCTCTACTCCATCTTACCTTTCTTTGTATCTTCCCAAGCCTTTTGGAAAGTTGGTATTCCTCTATAATGTTTATAGAGGCACTTGGCTCTCCTTATTGTTTCATCCAATGCCTTGGGATCGTCATATTGTATTTTATCACTGAAAAATGAAGGTAGCCCACTCAAGAATCTTTGAATATTGACTTATTCATCCTTGATCAAGTCAACATATCTTAGTATATCTAAGAACCTCCTTTCATACTCATCATTGGTCATGCTCCCAAGATTGAGTTCAAAGAACTCCATCTTCCTATCATAGTATCTTGGTCAAGTATTTTTTTTTAAAATAGTTTTTGAACTGTCTCCAAGTGAGTTTATTTTTGTCAATGTGTTGTACTTGCATGAGATGGTCCCACCACATTGACTCTTTCCCTTTTAGCTGATAAATTGCAATTCTTTCTTCTGCCTGTGAGGAATAATTTTGCAACTAAACTTCATCGTCCCCAACAGCCACAACTCTACATCCTCAAATTTCTTATGCTTGCCATCAAAGGTAGGAGGTTTTATCTTCTTGAATTCCCCTTGCAATTCATCCACTCCAGATCTTTTGTTATGATTTCTAATGGGAGATAAACTTTGACTATTGTGTTCTCTTATAACTGAGTGCCTTGGTGAGTGATTATGATGCCTACCAACACTTCTATATTCTCCCCTTTTAGCATGATATCCATGACTCTTTGAATTTCTTGAATATGTCCCCTTATCCACCTTCTTCTATATTCTATCCAAAACTACAACAGCCTGATGTTGAATCCATCTTGTTTCTCTTTAGCTTTCATAATATTCTCATTATTAACCTTATAACTCAACACATCTCTTTGTAGACTCTTTATAGTCTCTAGTTAACATTTTCCTCTTTGCCTTCTCCATTCCCATTTCACTATGTCCCAGCATTACCCATGCTAACATATAGCCCATTGACTTCATCTTCATGGTTGTAGTTTCTTTGTGAATCCTCCATGTATCTGGTCTATTTGTGCCCTTAATTATGAAAAATATGTATGCAATAGGATTTGTTAGACAAAATAATTCAACAATTCCATAAAAGTATGCTCAATTCTACCCTTTAAGTGCACTCTTCATCTAGTGAACTTAATTCCAAACACCCAATATTTTCAAATTTTGACAGAAGCCCAATTGGGTTCCCTCATACCTATATTTTGAGCAATCTAACCAAGTTTCACCTTCATCCAGCAATCAGACTACTAGTTACAACCTTATGAAGTTTTGTCTATTTTCCCCTTTTTTGCATTGAATGATACAAGAATCTTCCATCTCATCATGTAAACTTTTAGGTACCCAAATTTGCAATACGGCTACATAGATGTATTCTATGGTTCATGAGATTTCCATATATTGATTCTGATCCAGGAGGATATAAGGAACGCTCACAGAGGTCTAGAAGGATCCAGAACACTCATAGAGATCCCAGGGGATCCATAAAATATCAAAATAAAACATCTCAAATGCTCTTTAAAATTCCATCAATGCATAGATCTCGGTGATATCTTTCCAACGACGCAAAAATCGCCTCAAACAAAGTTCATATGAAAAATTTGTGGTTGGTCAAATTTTGGTCAACGAGAAAAATTCAAAGGGAATAGTCAAAGGTGACATGTGGCATAGATCGTATGACCGTACAAGTGACATGGAACTCTCACATATTGACACATGGTAGACAAGTGACATGGCATGATAGGTTGGCAGCTGACTAGGCAATTTGTACAGTCCAAGTGGACCAATTGTTCATCAAGACATGGCATGGATAAGCCAATGAGAGGCCACCACGTGGCAACCTCCCATTGGCCATTAATGTTTATGGTTATGTAAAATTATGGAGTCGATGGGGATTGAACCCACGACCTCCATAATCCTTACAAAAGCCTCCATTACCAATGTGTCATGCAATTGTTTCTTAACCTTATATGGTGCAGATTAAATTTGAATTGGTGTAAAGTTTCATTTGGGGGGAAAAGGGGCCAAGGGCTAATGTGACCATTCCATAAGACAAACCGTGGGGCCTAATGAACTATATGCCAATGTATATATATTTTAAACCATATTTCATTTATATAACAAAATATAATGCAACAATCAACGTTCGATGGGGATGGAACCCATGACCTCTACCAAAATTAGCCACAGTTTTAACCAATGTTCCAGTGTTGCCAAGTGTTATGGGATTCCACCTAAAATTAGCATTAAGTTTCCATAAGTTTGGGTTAGAGTTTCTAACCCACGCCCTATATATGTGCACGTACCCCGAGGTCTACACACATCCTTTTGTGCACACACCCCAATGTAGGCTGAATTATGAGGTGGGCACAAATCTCGAGGACATATGAATGTCTTGATTTGCATGCAAAAGAAGAGGCCAAGTATGGTGTGTCTCAAAAAACGTGTCATGAGGTATATACCTAGGCAACTTTATACACATTTTTCACAATTTTTCGCGAGTATGAATGTGAGTTATATTTTATGATCAGAGGTCATTTGTAAAAGTCTTAGTCCAAATTGTCATTAATGAGTGACATAGTGCATCATTTGGCATGTAAAGAGGGTGAAATTGAGCTAGTTTGGAATTTGGTTGACTTTATAGGCAAATTTCTCAGAATTTTGCAAGGATTCTAATGGTGAACTCATTTTATTATTTTGAGTAGTGGAATTAAAGAGAATCCATTAAACCATCTTTTTCTATGCTCATGTTGTAATGTAATTTGGTATTTTGAGATTATGGAGAACAATGATACTATCTAAACGGACTTTGAAGATGAAGTAATATGTCATCCATATATGTAATTTGATTATTTTTATTTTATGTTGTGTCATCTCATCATTCTATAAATTAATCATCAGTTTATGAGTTTTTGGATAAGAAGCACATCATCATTTTTCTGGAAATCACTTCAATATGATCAAGAAATTATTCTGAATCAAGTTAGATGTTGCATGTATATATTGTAAAGAAATAAGTGGTGTCTACGTATTTTCATATTGAGTGGTATCAAAGCTAGTTTTGATGTGTATTTGCAAGATGTTGATGTGAATATTTTGAAGTCTCTTATCAAGAGGATAAAATGAGTAAAGTTATCATGAAATTGACACATGAGAATAACATTAATCGGAAAATTTAGAAGGAGAATTTTGAGTTAAGAATGTAGTTGCAAGCTCTTGAGGGAGGGAAGCAGAAGTTGCAAGATTGACTAATGTGTCATGAGGAATTCCATAAGGGTATTTTTCATGAGTTAGAAAGAAAGTTGCAGATCATGAATTAAGTAATGGCACCATCAGTACCAATCCATGAATATTGGCAGGCTGAAAATGTAAAGTCTCTGATGCAAAAGTGACTACCTCTTTCAAAAGGAATGATCGAGAAATATGACTCCTTATTTTATTGTTTTTTCCCGTCAAGATGGAGAATGCTCGAGGATGGATGAAGTAAGGAGATCTTCATATGAAGAGGTCCTCCATAAGAAGTTAGAATTACCTTCCAGTCCAGAGAAAGGTAACATGTGTAAGACATATCCATAGAAATATGTGCATGCTAAAGGGGAAATGAATATATTTTCCATCGATAACACTAGTAAATGGTCTATGTATCCATTTGCTTCCTATGGAACTAGAAACCATGATGTGGATAAGTATCAAAGAAGACATTTTTTGCAAGATAAGCACTCCAAGAAGAAGGCCAAAGGTAAATATCATTTCTCAAAACAAAGGAAAAGGGGGGATGAAAAAAATGGATCGTGGTTCCAATATGGGAACAAGACGCTCTACTCTTATTGTGGCAAGAGTAGACATTAGATCAAGAAGTTTTGGAAACTTTACCTGCACTTATGTCCAAACCAAAACAAGAAATATGTAAAGGAACTTGCAAGAAGACAAACAACTCCAAATGAAGTCAATGGTCTTACTAAAAGGTTTGAGAAAGAATACTTCCTAATGGTTGGTCTTGGAAAAGTGATATATGAAGACAATGAGGAATGGTTCAAGGACAATGTCTCATCTTGCCACATGACTAGGATGAGATTAGTATTTCTGAATTTCTCATAGTCTGACATAGATTTTTATGTAGGATCTAGAACAGACATCAGATAATAAATAAGAGGGTATGGATATGTAATATTCCAGCTTGAGTCAGGAGGATTTCTGGGAATAGAGCATATGTTGTATGTTCCAAATTTGAAAGTAAACCTACTTTCAGTTGTGGAATTTGAAGATGAAGGGATGCAGTCTCATTCCAAAATGGCCAGGTACTTGTGTATTCAAGGGAAGTTGCGCCAGAGACATCGATAGTGCTTGGTGTTCGTAAGGAGATGTTATATACGTTACTAGGAAGGCATATATTTTGGTATAGTAGTTTCTTGGATTCAGTATCAGATTCAATGTCAGATTCTATTGGATTACTGAGAGGGAGGGTGAATCAGTAATAGAGCAATGTAGTCCTTTTTAACCATATAATGCAAGTGTTATATCAATGTAGCATTATCATCCAATAATTGCAGAGTAAATAAACAATGAACAAATGAGAAATCATACACATACACAGTACACCAGTGTTTTTTTATGTGGAAACCCAAAGCGGGAGAAAACCACGAAATGTTTTTTCTTATATGTCTTGAAGAATTGCATTCATTGGAAGGACCAAATCCTTTGTTTTCCAGCTGCAACTGGAAGGAGGCTACAACCTGAGGGAAGCTCCAACTCCCCAATTTTTTGGATACAACCAGAAGGAGGCTACAACCCCCTATGTTCTCCAGATACAACCGGAAGGTGGCTATAGCCACATGTCCTTTCCCCATATAATCACCCTGAAATAAAAGTAGAATGATGGAACCATTGTCACACTATCATTGTGAGAAATACTGTTGTAAACCTATACCAATCAACCTGTAATAAACATGTACCATAAACAAGTGCATCAACCATGCACCAACCTGTACCAAACAACCTGTAATCATCCTATACCATAAACAAGTGCATAAACCATGCACCATCGTGTGCCTCAACCTATAATCATCCTGTACCATAAACAAGTGCATCAACCATGCACCAACCTATACCTCAACCTATATCATCAATGAGTGCATCAACCATGCACCAAATATGTACCACTCATGCATCAAATGCACATAAACTATGACTCATCAAGATGTACCAACATCATCAACTATACACCTCATGTGTGTGCCAACTCTCAACTACTTGTCTCAACCATGTACCCGACATGTACCTCAACCAAAATCCCTCATCAATTTCATCATCCAAATCTGATTTGTAACTCTGTAATAGATGTGGTGTATATGATCACATACCTGCAAATATTCCTTAACTTAAACAAAAAGAGAGTAGCATTTTATCAAACTTTACTCTAGTCTCACATGACTAATTTTGGATTAGTCAACAACCTCAACTTGCAATAATCATAACTATGTACCTGTAATGAATAAAGATCTGAAAATTGTACAAAATGTTCTTCAGGGTCTTTTATGCAATTCCTGCCTATTTCACTACTTGGAACCTCTCATGAATGGAGTTATATCAAAAATGGCATATCTTGTTGAATTTTGGCTTATTCTAGAGGTCGAACTTGTAGATAATTGTTGTACAACTGAGAGGGGGGGTGATTCAGTTGTAACCTTGCTTAAACAATCATACTTATTTTAAAATCTTTCCAGATCACTCAATGACAATCACAATAATGCAAGGAAGTAAGCAATAGACCATTCAACATCATTCACACATATGAGATACACAGAGACAGATATTTCCTAAGGAAACCCATAAAGGGTAAAAACCTCTTCTTCTTTATATGATAAGTAATATGTAAATTATTTACATTATCATACATATGAGCTCCAAATCATAATGAGGATACAACCTTTGTTTTACAAGATGCAACTTGCTGAGAGCACCAACTCTCTATTTTCTCTACCACCTACTAGAAGGAAGCACCAACTCCCTGGTTTCGCTAGCACCCACTAGAAGGAAGCACCAACTCCCTAATTGTTCCAGCACCAATTGGACAGAAGCACCAACTTCCAGTCACACAGGAACCAACCTGTATAACAAAGAGCAACATTTCTCCCTTTCACCACCCTGCCACCCTGGTTTCTCTGGCTGCAACCAAATGGAAGCTACAACTCCCTTTGTTCAAGCACCCACTTGAACCTCTGAGGACAACAGTCCTCCCTAGAACCTCCCTACCACCCTGAAATATAAATTTTTGCTAATGAAATTTATCACAGTGATATAATATTTATCATTGGCTTACCAAACTTATCATTGTTCTGTTATGTTGCTCTGCTCTCCTATATCAGTGTCTCTCTGTCTGCATCTTCTTGGGATTTCTGATCTTCTTTTTTTCTCTACAAGAGTACCTCAGCCTTCCTTTAGTGTCTCAATGTCTTCCTCCACACATGCCTTGCACTTTCTGTGCTTCTGCTTTTTATGATCTATGCACCNCCATTCCTCTTCTCTTTATTTCAGCTATTGCACACTCCTCCTTCTACACTCCTGAATCCCTCTCAACAACAGAAACTACCATCTCTTCTTTGTTCTGCATACTCATAGTCTCTATGCACCTTGTGCAAGTTGTCCTGCCATGCTTCTGCATGCTCTCTCATGTCGAGTACTCTACCTATTCATCATTGCAACTCTTCAGCTTATATAGCAATTAGATCCATCTATCAATTGCCTCTACGAACAATCTTCATTCCACTAGAAGATTCCTAGAGACTCTTCATCTCCTCTGCCAATCACAAAGAAGTCTCTTTGAGTCCTCTGGAAAAAACCATCATTGGTTTCTAGTAGTTACACTGTTAACCTCCAAATACGGCTTCAGCAACCAAATCACCACTGATCGATTAATTGTGAAGAGAAACAGTAGCCCTTCGATCATACTTAAATTCACCTGCACCATTGGATTGGATCCATAGGATCTTGCGTTTATTTCACATTTCGGCATTTTTGTGGTAAGGAGTCTCCATGTCCCAAAATCTGAAATGGAGCTTGTCTCTTCGAGCTCTTCTCTACACATCTTCAATGATGTGACCACCGATGGTGACCAAGGCCTACACCAAAAAGGTGTTTTCACATTTCCCATTTTGGCATTTCGCATTTCGGAACTTCGGGACTCCTTTGATGAAGAGTCTCAACTCTTGACTCTTCCAACTCCCGGTATCTGAATCTCCAAAATAAATTCAGATCAAAGGTCCATACTCTTGATGATTCAACGATCCAGATCTCTTCATGATTTCGCATATCGTGATTTCGACATTCTTGATGTGAGAGTTCTTGACAACTCCACCTCCCGGTCTGTGAAACTCTGAAATGGAATCAGATCAACTTTGCAGCTTTTCACACTTTGCAACTTTGGGATTCCTGTCGTGAGAGTCCTTGACATCTCCAACTCCCAGTATCTAAACCTCCGGTATGGAGTCTTTGACATTTTGTGATTTTGCATTTCACGACTTTGGGTTTTGCGACTTCGGGACACCTGTGATGAAGAGTCTTGACTCTTGACTCCTCCAACTCCTAGTATCCGAAACTCTGAAATGGAGTCTTTGACATTTCGCAACTTTGGGACTCTTGTGATGAAGATTCTTGATTCTTGACTCCTCCAACTCCCGGTATCCGAAACTCCGAAATGGAGTCTTTGACATTTTGCGATTTTTCATTTCGTGACTTCGGGTTTTGCGACTTCAGGACTCCTGTGATGAAGAGTCTTGACTCTTGACTCCTCCAACTCCCAGTATCCGAAACTCCGAAGTTGTGCCTGTTTCAGGATTTTGAGGTTCTAGATTTCGCAACTCTAGGACTCTTGTGTTGAAGAGTCTCAACTCTTGACTTCTCAATCTCCCGATATCTAAAACTCCAAAATGGAGTTTACACTTCTGATCTTTCCATGCCATTATCCCTACGTTGTTGATCTTCTTTGCCTGTCTGTTTTCCATCAAAATATTCTGAGCTTATGTTGTCCCTGTTTTTCCATCGCTGCATACTCTGATCTTTCCATCAATGACAAGCACACATGCCTGTAAACATGCCAACAATCTCCCCCTTTGGCATTGATGGAAACCCTGAATGAGTGCACTAAAATGTTTGGACCTCCAACTGTAGCATCTGGTCTGAACCACTCCTTTTCTCCCCCTTTGACATCAATTTCAAAGAAAACATTCTCCCCCTGAGATGTTGCAGAATTTTTATGAGGTATCAGACATTCAATCAATACAAAACTCCCCCTAACAGGATGGACTCTCTTAGGTGTGACACGGGATGACACCCAGCTTCTGTCGGAGATATTCAAATGGTGTCTTGGCTAGGGGTTTAGTAAAGATGTCTGCAATTTGTTCTGTGGTTGGAATGTAATGGACCTTAACAACCTGATTGGTGACCTTCTCTCTCAGCAAATGGTATTTTATGGGAATATGTTTGGTCTTGGAGTGGAGTACAAGATTCTTAGACACACTGATGGCACTAGTGTTATCACAATGAATTGGGATCGGTGTTGTGTATTTTACCTCCAAGTCTGCAAGTGTCTGAATCATCCATAATACCTGAGTGCAACAAATAGCAGCAGCAATGTACTCTACCTCTGTAGTTGATAAAGAAATGGAACTTTCCTTTTTACTAAGCCATGCTACTAACGAGTCACCCAGGAAGAATGCTCCTCCACTGGTGCTTTTTCTCTCATCAACACAGTTTGCCCAATCTACATATGAATAAGCAGCTAAATGAAAATTCTGATTTCTGGGATACCACAGACAATAAGTCATTGTTTCTTTCAAATACTTGAATATCCTTTTGATAGCTAGCAAATGACTATGTTTAGGTGCAAACTGATATCTTCCTACCATTCCAACAGCATGCATTATGTCTGGGTGAGATGTTGTTATGTACAGCAGGCTGCCTATCATTGACCTATATGAACTTTGATCAACATTAGGTGAGTCATCATCCTTTCTTAATTTTCATCCATTAATCATAGGAGTGCCCACAGGTTTAAAATATTCCATTTAAAACCTTTTCAACATTTCTCTTAGATATTTTTCTTGAGAAATGAACATCCCTTCAAACCTCTGAGTAATTTGCAGACCAAGAAAAAATGACAGTTCACCTATCATAGACATTTCAAACTCAGACTCCATGGAAAAAGAAAACCATTTTACCAATGAATCCTTATTACATCTGAAGATGATGTCATCTACATAGACCAACACAATGAGCAAATCATCACCCTCTGTTTTGATATATAGATTGTTGTCAATTGTTCCTCTCTTGAACCCTTTGTCTTTGAGATACTTATCCAGTCTGTGATACCAGGCACGAAGAGATTTTTTTAACCCATATAAATCTTTCTTCAGCTTGCATACTAAGTCAGGGTTATCAGATAGTTCGAAACCCTTTGGTTGTTCCACATAGACTTCTTCATTTAAATCTCCATTTAGAAAAGTTGACTTGACATCCATTTGATAGACTTTAAACCTTTTATGACAAGCATAGGAAAGAAATATTCTGATAGCTTCTAACCTTGCTACGGGCGAAAATGTTTCATCAAAATCTAGTCCTTCTATTTGAGCATAGCATTTACAGACCAATCTTGCTTTGTTCCTGACAACTTGTCCCTACTCATTCAACTTATTCTTAAATATCCATTTGGAACCAATGATATTTTTACCTTCCGGTCTATGAACCATCTCCCATGTATTTTTTTTCTCAATCTGATCAAGTTCATCATTCATTGCTTTAACCCAAAGGTCATATTTGTTAGCTTCATTAAATTTCTTGGGTTCCATCATGGATATGAAAGCTATATGTGATTTCTTGGTGTTTTTTATTATCTTTCTCCTGGTTTGTACACCTTTTTCTTTTTCACCAATTATCTGACTTGTAGGATGATTCTTTTGAGTAATTCTGGAGGAGGAATTTGAAGGAGCCTATTGATTTGAGTCTGTCTGAGTATCTGAGTCTTCATCTGATTCAGAGTCTTCATTTTCTGATTCTTGGACCTGTTCATCTTCATCTTTAGTTGTGTCCTCTGTAGAAGACTCATTATTGTACACCTCTCTTGCTGGGATTCCTTCATCAACTTTTACATCAATACAGTCAACCATTTTATGTAGCCTCTTATTATAGCATCTGTATCCTTTACTGTTTGTAGCATATCCTAAGAAGATACCTTCATCATCCTTATCAACATATTTACCAAGGTTCTCATCATTATTCTTTATGTAACATTTACTCCCAAAGACTTTGAAGTGTTTGATTGAAGCAGGTCTCCCATACCACAGTTCATAAGGTGTCTTGTCACTTTGTGGTCTGAGGTGGGCTCTGTTAAGAACATGGATTTTTGTGTGTATTGATTCTACCCAGTAGGTTTGACCAATGTTCTTTTCATTCATCATTGACCTGTCCACTTGTTGCACTGTTCTGTTTTGCCTCTCCAATACTCCATTTTGTTTTGGAGTTCTTGGGATTGTGTATTCTCTCTTGATCCCATGCTTATCACAGAATTCCTTGAAATCACTTGACATAAATTATCCTCCTCTATCTGATCTTACTGCCTTTAACCTCTTGCCTGTTTGATTCTCAGATAAAGCCTTAAATATTTTAAACTTCTCAAATGCTTCATATTTTTCCTTGAGAAAGGCAACCCAAGTAAGTCTAGAGTAATCATCAATAATCAGCATGAAGTGGTTTTCTCTCCCTATGCCTTCCTGTCTTGATGGTCCACATAAATACATATGAACTAGTTGGAGTGGTTTCTCTATTGAAGTAAATATCTTGGCCTTAAATGATGTCCTAGTTAGTTTTCCTACTTGGCAGGGTTTACACATAGAATCTTGGGGTTTTGATATTCTCGGAAGATCTTTTACTACCTCAAGATTTTTGAGTTTGATTAAGTGGTTAAAGTTTATATGTCCAAGTCTCCTATACCATAACCAACTTTCATCATGTTTTCTTAGATGACACTCTTCTCTATCTTCTTTCAACACATATACATTATTTTTTGTCCTTATGCCTTTGGCCACCACTTGTCCTGAGTTTGCAGACTTTATCTTGCAGTCCTTGGACGTGAACACCACTTCGCATCCTCTGTCACACATTTGAATTACACTAAAAAGATTGTGTTTTAGCCCATATACAAGCAGAACATCTTGGGATTTTCCTTTTACATTACTTAAACTCACCATCCCTTTACCCTTTATTTTACCTGGAGCATCATTTCCAAAGGTTATGTTTCCTGATTTGCTTTCACTTAGAGATAGAAACTTACCTTCATCTCCTGTCATATGTTTGGAGCATCCAATGTCTATATACCAAGGTTTCATTTGTCTTTGAGTTGAAAACACTAATACACACTTGTCACTTTCTTTATTCTTCCAAACATTGACATTTTCAATAGGGGAATTCAAATCTGGTTCATAGTTCCTTAAGCGACAATCAATAGATTTATGTCCATAGTTATGACAGATGTAACATTCTAGTTCATTGAATAAAGGATCATAACCATTGTTATGCTTAACCTGTTTCCTTTTCCCATCCATCAAGTGATTTGTAGTCTGTGGTGGTTTGTTACTTGGTTGTCTCATTCTTTGTTGTGGCATGTATCTATACCTTAAATGTCTTGATTTCTCGTAATTTAATTTTAAAGAACAATTTACATCTTTATGACCAAAGTTAGAACAAAAGAAACAATATCCTTAGAAAAAACGTTGGTTCCTGGAAAATGGTTGTCTTCTTAGAACAGGTCGATTTCTTCCATGTTGATGATTTCCTTGAGTAGGGAGTGCATTATTTCTTTGTTCTACAGATTCAGTCCTAACACCTTTTTCTTTACTCCTCCTGGACAGTTGATTGTCTTCCTTTGTTTCTGTAGGTTTGTTGTTGTCATTGGTTGTAGATTTGACAAACTTGATGGATTCTTTGTTTCTTGGCTGACCACTACTTGATCCCTCTTCATAACCCAAACTATTTTTTAGCTTTGGGTTCCTTTGCTGATTTAGAATGGTGGCTAATATTTCTGAGGCTTTGATACTTGACAGATTCTAATGATACAAGGCTTGAAACTTCTCCAACTCTTTCCTAGTTTTCACTACTTCTTCCGGAGCTTTACATCTTGCCTTCCTTTTTGATAATTGTTGTTTCATAATGTCCTCAATTTTATTTGCCTCTTCTATCTCTACTTTTAGCAGGGCAAATTCTTCATCAGGATGTTTATTGTCTTTCAGGAACTGTATCAACAATTGTTTTTTCTTTATGTTCTTAATTCTGAGTCTGTCAATCTCTTCCAGTGCACTGATC
This sequence comes from Picea engelmannii, assembly GCA_009831015.1. NCBI lineage: Eukaryota > Viridiplantae > Streptophyta > Pinopsida > Pinales > Pinaceae > Picea > Picea engelmannii. Next base: position 27,724 of record ML779890.1, on the reverse strand, counting down.
AGTTCTCCTTCCATATCAACCACAACTTCTTCTTCATTAGCCTCACTTCCTGTGATTTTATTATCATAATCCTCTTTGGCCATAAGTATGAAGTCATTTAGTTTATCTTCAATAGAGGAGTCATTGTCTTCATCATCTGAAGGATCATCATCATTGTTTACACAAAGACTTTTCTTCTTAAAATTATTCTCTTTAAGGAAATTTCTATGTTTGTGCTTCTCCTCATCATCACATGCTTGATCCTTTCCTTTGTGAGGACATTTATTTGCAAAATGACCTATCTTACCACAGTTGAAACATTTGAAAGGCAGTTTACCTTTGTATTTGCCTGATCCCTTCTTCAGTCTCTTCACAAATTTTTCTTCAATTTCATCAGGCTCACAATCCTCATTCTTGTCTGCTTTAAATGATGCTTCTATGGAGGTGGGTTTATCTTTAACTATTCTCATTTCATATGAAGTCAATGTTCCTAGAAGTTGATCAAACTCCAAGGTTTTTAGATCATTAAGTTCTTCTATAGCAGAAACCTTCGGGTTGAACCTATCTAGTAGAGATCTCAAAATTTTATGAACTAAAGAAGGTTCCTCAATTTTTTCACCAAGCACGTTCATTGCATTTACAAGTTATTCAACTCTTAGAAAGTATTTTCCAACAGTTTCATCTTCTTTCATCTTCAGTTATTCAATCTGTACTCTATAGATTTGAAGCTTGGTGTCCTTTACCTTGTCATTACCTTCATAACTGCTAATGAGTTTGTTCCACATTTCTTTGGCAGTTCCTAGGTGCATAACTTTTACAAATTCTGCTTCTACAAGCCCACTCAAGATAGTATTCATAGCCTTAGAATTGAAGCTAAATTCTAGCTTTCCATCCTTATTAGCTAGTAAAACTGGCTTTACATAACCAATATCTACCACATCCAAGACATCTGCACCTAAATCCATTATGTAAGTTCTCATTCTAACTTTCCAGAAGGAAAAGTTTGTTCCATTGAACAGAGGGGCCTTATTGGTTGAATTTCCTTCATGGCTTGACATGTTTAAGCTCTAGGATCTACCCTTAGATAAAAGGGGCCATCTCTGATACCAATTGTTGTACAACTGAGATGGGGGGGGGTGAATCAGTTGTAACCTTTATTAAACAATTATACTTATTTTAAAATCTTTCCAGATCACTCAATGACAATCACAATAATGCAGGGAAGTAAGCAATAGACCATTTAGCATCATTCACACATATGAGATACACAGAGACAGATATTTCCTGAGGAAACCCATAAAGGGTAAAAACCTCTTCTTCTTTATATGATAAGTAATATGTACATTCTTTACATTATCATACATATGAGCTCCAACTCATAATGAGGCTACAACCTCTATTTTGCAAGCTGCAACTTGCTGAGAGCACCAACTCTTTGTTTTCTCTAGAACCTACTAGAAGGAAGCACCAACTCCCTGGTTTCTCTAGCACCCACTAGAAGGAAGAACCAACTCCCTAATTGTTCCAGCACCAACTGGATGGAAGCACCAACTTCCAGTCACACAGGCACCAACCTGTATAACAGAGAACAACAATTCTCCCTTGCACCACCCTACCACCCTGGTTTCTCTGGATACAACCAGATGGAAGCTACAACTCCCTTTTTTCAAGCACCCACTTGAACCTCTGAGGACAACAATCCTCCCTAGCACCTCCCTACCACTCTGAAATATAATTTTTTGCTAATGAAACTTATCATAGTGATACAATATTTATCATTGGCTTACCAGACTTATCACTGTTCTGTTATGCTGCTCTTCTCTCCTGTATCAGTGTCTCTCTATTTGCATCTTCTTGGGATTTATAATCTTCTATTTTTCTCTACAAGAGTACCTCAACCTTCCTTTAGTGTCTCATTGTCTTGCTCCACACATGCCTTGCGCTTTATGTGCTTATACCTTTTATGCTCTATGTGCCATGTCCATTCAATGCTCCATTAATCTTCTTTGTATTTCAACTGCTGCACACTCCTCCTTATACACTCCTGAATCCCTCTCAACAACAACAACTAACATCTCTTCTCTATTCTACATACTTATAGTCTATGTGCACCTTGTGCATGCTGTCCCACCATGCTTCTGCATGCTCTCTCATGTCGAGTACTCTACCTGTTCATCATTGCAACTCTTCATCTTCTTTGGCAGTTAGATCCATTTGTCAATTGCCTCTACAAACAGTCTTCATTCCACTAGCAGATTCCTAGAGACTCTTCAGCTCCTCTGGAAATCACACAGAAGTCTCTTCAAGTCCTCTAGTAGAAACCATCAATGGTTTTAGCAATTACACTGTGAACCTCCAAAGACCACTTCAGCAACTGAATCACCACTGATTGATTAACTGTGAAGAGCAACAGTACCCCTTCGATCATACTTAAATTCACCTGCACCATTGAATTGGATCCGTAGGATCTTGCGTTTATTTCACATTTCAACAATTTTGTGGTGAGGAGTCTCAACTCTCCATGTCCCAAACTCCAAAATGAAGCTTGTATCTTCGAGCTCTTCTCTACAGATCTTCGATGATGTGACCACCGGTGGTGATGAAGGCCTACACCAAAAAGGTGTTTTCACATTTTGCATTTCAGCATTTCGCATTTTGAAACTTTGGGACTCCTTTGATGAAGAGTCTCAACTCTTGAATCTTCCAACTCCCAGTATCTGAACCTCCGAAATGGAGTCAGATCAAAGGCCCACACTCTTGATGATTCGACGGTCCAGATCTCTTTGTGATTTTGTATATCGCGATTTCGACATTCTTGATGTGAGAGTTCTTGATAACTCCACCTCCCAGTCTGCGAAACTCCAAAATGGAATCAGATCAACTTTTCATCTTTTCACACTTCGCAACTTCAAGATTCCTGGTGTGAGAGTCCTTGACATCTCCAACTCCTAGTATCTGAACCTCCAGTATGGAGTCTTTGACATTTCGTGACTTCGGGACTCCTGTGATGAAGAGTCTTGACTCTTGACTCCTCCAACTCCCGGTATTCGAAACTCCGAAATGGAGTCTTTGACATTTCGTGACTTTGGGTTTCGCGACTTTGGGACTCCTGTGATGAAGAGTCTTGATTCTTGACTCCTCCAACTCCCGGTATCTGAAACTCCGAAATGGAGTCTTTGACATTTCGCGATTTCACATTTTGCAACTTCGGGTTTTGAGACTTCGAGACTCCTGTGATGAAGAGTCTTGACTCTTGACTCCTCTAACTCCTGGTATCTGAAACTCTGAAGTTGTTCCTATTTCAGGATTTCGAGGTTCTAGATTTCGCAACTCCAGGACTCCTGTGTTGAAGAGTCTCGACTCTTGACTTCTCAATCTCCCGGTATCTGAAACTCCGAAATGGAGTTTACGCTTCTGATATTTCCATGCCATTATCCCTACATTTTTTATCTTCCTTGCCTATCTGTTTTCCATCAAAATCTTGTAAGATTACGTTGTCCCTATTTTTCCATTGTTGCATACTCTAATCTTGCCATCAATGACAAGCACACATGCCTGTAAACATGCCAACAATAATCCCCGCATGGAATATTTGTTGTATAGATATGAAAATTGTACACAACAAACTACAGACTGTATTCTAACCAATACATTTGGTCTTACTGAATTTTTATCTGTTATGAAGAATTTATGATGTTTTTACCAAAAACACATGTTTTAGATTGGTTTCAGGACTAGTCACAAACCCTATTTTCCACGGAGTTTAAATCCAAAAATACAATTACCCAAAAGCTGAAATTTTTATCACAACTACTTGGATATATTTTCTCAACAGCCTCCCAATTTCACGATCTAAATCATTCTAGAAAAAAAATTATTTCAAAAATGGTGAGATGACCTGTAAATAACATACCTTAGAAAGCATCATCAAAAGAATTTATCCTCCCTTTAATTTCGACCTTCTTTACTTCGCCTTCCCTCTGAAATTTGGCTTAGATATCCTTTGTTTACCTTAGTCACTTGTATATATTCAATATTCTCAAGTGTGTGATTAAAATGAGAGAGCCTTGCCTCTTATTTATACTTTCATGTAGCTTCCTCAAGGGGTTACCTTTTAACCATCTTAACCCACTTTCCTTATTTTATGGTTAACCCAATTCTAACCACTTGTCCACTTAGTTTCTCCACTAAATTTAATATTTAAATAATTTATTTTGTATCCACTTTGACTTATAGTACACTCATCACTTCACTTTATTATTTACCTTCTAAAATCTCTTAAACCACTTTCCTTATTTTAGGGCTAATCCACTTCTAACCACTTTTTCACTTAGTAATTTCTCCATTAATTTTTTTATCTAAATAATTTATTTTGTATCCACTTTGACTTATAGTACACTCATCACTTCACTTTATTATTTAAATAATTTCTACTTTGCAACCACTTTGACTAATTTGACCTTTTAGGGCTTCTAGATGACTCATAAGAGTTCTCCAACTTCACATGGCCATAACTCTCTAACCATGAGGAGTTATGTGACATTCCACATACCAACAAAAATGGAATGGCATTCCCTATCCATATAGAATAGTATTACCTTAAAATATATTAAAATGCATACCATTATACATCAAACAAACTTGGGCTCATTACCCAAACCTTTGTGCTACCAAAATTTTCTATCGAACTTTCTGCAAGGGTTGACATCAATGACAACCAACCCAATTAATCAACAATATCCCCCTTTGGAATTGATGGAAACACTCTTATGAAATACTGAATTCATGTCATGTAATACTGAAGTCATATCATTCATATTCCCCTGTGACCATCTCTCCCCCTGGAACCATGCCTCTATGCTTTTCATCTGATAAATCTCTCCCCCTTTGTCATCAATGGAAAAGGTATCTTTCCATCCGGGGATTCTCCCCCTAACCGAACAGTCCTTGGGGATATTCCCCCTGACTAAACTCTTCCTAAAACTAATCTCCCAACCTAAACGGTCTTCTTTATGGTGCTTCCTCATGTAAATCTCAGACATATAAGATAAGCATTCAAAATCATTCATTTTGGAATAGAAATTACTCTGAGTCTCTGGTGAAGATACTCAAAGGCTTCTCGTGGAAGGGGTTTTGTAAATATGTCTACCACTTGTTCTTTTGTGCCCACATATTCAACTTTGATGTTCTTCTCTGCAACTTGTTCTCATAGAAAGTGATACTTGATTGGAATGTGCTTCGTCTTTGAGTGTTTTACCGGGTTCTTTGAGATATTGATGGCACTTGTATTATCACAATATATTGGAATGGGATCATCATACTCAAACTATATATCTATCAGAGTTTGTTTCATCCATAGAACATGTGTACAACATGATGATTTTGAAATATACTCTACCTCAATTGTAGGTAAGGATACTGGTGATTGTTTCTTGCTTAGCCATAATACTAAACACTCACCCAAGTAGAACGTTTCTCCATTGGTGCTTCTTTGGTCATCAATGCAACCTGCCCAATCTGCATATGTGTAGGCAATAAGTGATATATCATTTCCTTTTGGATAGCATAATCCAAACCCTTTTGTTCCTTTGAGATATTTGAAAATACTCTTCAATGCTAATACATGTGATTCATTTGGTGTTGCTTGAAATCCTACCACATTTCCAACTACCTTCATTACATCTGGTCTGGATGCTACCACATATAGTAAGCTACCAATCATTGACATGTATTGCCTCTAGTATGTAGACTTTGAATCATCATATTTTCTCAACTTGCAATTGGTTTTCATAGGAGTGGTAATTGGTTTGCAATACTCCATTTCGAACCTCTTTAGCATTTCTCTGATATACTTAGTTTGAGAAACAAAAATTCCTTGGTTGCTTTGACGTGTCTGAAGACCCAGAAAGAAGAATAGTTTTCCGAGTAATGACATTTCAAATTCATTCTACATATCCTTTGCAAATTTTTGGCTTAACCTGTCATAATTGCTTCCAAAAATAATATCATAAACATAAACTTCAATTAATAAAATGTTATGTTGAGTTACCTTGATGTAGAGGTTGTTGTCTGCACTTTCTTTTCTGAACCCTGTTTTTTGTAGATGTTTATCCAATCTAGAGTACCATGCTCTAGGAGCTTGTTTTAGACCATACAAGGCCTTCTTCAATTTGCACATGTAATCTGTGTTCTCTGATAACTAAAATCCTTCTGGTTATTTGATGTAGACTTCTTCTTCAAGTTTCCCATTCAGAAAATATGATTTCACGTCCATCTGATACACTTTAATATTCTTGGAGAATGCATAAGCTAAAAGAAATCGGATTGCTTCCATTATGGGAACTGGGGAAAATGTCTCTTCAAATTTGATTCCTTCAACCTGTGTGTATCCTTTACATACCAATCTAGCTGTGTTCCTTGTAACCTATCCATCTTCATTCAATTTATTTCTGAATACCCACTTTGTGCCAATCGCATTCTTACTCTTTGGTCTTGGAACCAATTCCCAAGTGTCATTCTTCTTTATTTGATCCAATTCTTCATCCATGGACTTATTCATACATTCATCCTTGATGGCCTCTTCAAAACCGTTTGGTTCAATTGTATATGATAGTGCTAGGAGTGTTTGTTCTGGTGAACGGATTCTTCTTCTAGTCTCAAATCCTGCATATTTGTTTCCAATAATCTGATCTAAAGGATGATTCTTCTCTACTCGTTTTCTAGGTGTCTTTGGAGGCACTTACTGAACTTTATCTTCTACTTCTATCTGATCTTTTTCATCCTCCCCTTCTACTTGTTCTTCATCTTCTGCTTCTTCTTCGTAAAGTTGTTCCATTGATTCATTTTCTTCTTCCTTTAATTGTCGTCCACCTGTTTCATCAATTGTTACATTGATGCTTTCCACAACTTTTTCCAACCTCATATTGTAACACTTGTATGCTTTCCTTGTACTTGAGTAACCAAAAGGTACTCCTTTGTCCACACGAGAGTCAGAGTTTCCCATTTTGTCATCTTCTCTTTTGACGTAGCATTTGCTTCCAAATACTCTAAAGTGCTTCAAATTTGTTGGTATTCCTTTTCATATCTCATAGGGAGTTTTATCAGTGTTGTTTCTAAGAATTACTCTGTTTTGAATGTGAACCGTTGTATGCACTGCATGTGTCCAAAAGATATATGTCAATTTGAAATCCATTAGCATTGTTCAAGCCATTTCCTGTGTAATTATCATCCATTATGATAATGTCCCTTTGTCTATGAACCACTCTTTGAACCAATCTTTGAATCCATGCTCTTGTCCATTTTCATATATCTGTCCAAACCTACTAAGTGTTCTTACAAATCCATCTCTATCCATACTATCCAAGAATCTACTGCACAATTGTCCATAATGTTGACCCATTTACCACTATACTATCATGAAGTCTTCACTACTACAGTTGATTAATCTATCAAACTGTACTTTTTCTAACTAACTACTCTGGATATTTCTACTCAAACTCTATAAGCTACTCGAAGGATGGTTCTTTGGTATGTCACAACTATTGCATAGACTCCCCCTATCTAATATTCATATTATTTAGGAGTCTATAAGTCGGATGGCTCAGAAAAATTCCTACTATGATGTCTATTCATCATCATCTTCATTGGTAGATTCATCATCTCTCTAAGCTCTAACTTCTTTCTTTATATCTGTGGATTCATCTTTCACTACAATGCATGAAAGTGCAATCTCTTGAACCTGTTCCTTATTTACTAGTCCTTCTTTTATTTCAGTTATTTTCCAAACATTTCTATATCTGACATCTTTCTTTTTCTCTGTAGAATTTTCTTCATCTTGTTTTATTGTCAATATTGTGATCTCTGGGAACTGGTGTTTGTTCACCTGTTCTTCATATTTTATTATCCATAATTTCTTATATCTGATATCAGTGCTCTCTTTCATGGAAGTAGCGACCATGCTTCTACAATCACTAGCTATGTATCCATAGTTATGACATTTGTAACATTCAATGTTGCGTGGGTCCACATAGGCATTTCTTTCTTGAACATTTATTTTATAATCCCTGCAATATGCAACCTTATGTCCAAAATTAGTACAATAAAAACAATGACCATAAAATAAATTTGCATACCTAGGAGTGAATGATCTTCTTTGTGGTGTATTCCTTCTGAATTTCTGCCTTGACTGATCATGATCATGGTTGAATCTTCTTTGTGGATTGAACATGGATGGTCTTCTTGAAGATGTATCTTCAATAGTTTTCTTAGATTCTAGTTGACCATGATTCCTTCCTTTGATTACTTCTGCATAACTCTTTATATTTTATTCATTCTTCTTTTCTAGCAAACTAGAGTTCTTCTCTTCATTCTCTATGACTGATGTGAATGTTTTTGTCTCTTCAATTTTCTTATTGAGCTTGACAATTTTACTTCTCAATGTGACAACTTATTCTTCAAGATTCTCAACCTCTTCTTCTTTCTTCATGATTATCTTAGACTTCATGACTTCTTATGTTCTTTTCACTTCTTCAAATTGAATTTTTAATGTGAACACTTCTTCTTCAAGTCCTTTCTCTTGTTGACCAAACTCTACCTCAAGATGGTTTAGATCATTAGTTCTTTCCTTAAGATGATCTGTCAATATATTCTCTCTCATTTTTTCTTCTTCCTTTTGTGCTTCTATGTTGGCTTCCAAATACTGCTTTTGATATTCAAGATTTTCTTCGATCTTTCTAGGTTCTTCTAGTTGAGTTCTTAAGTTCTCGATGACCTGTTGGGATTCTTCAAAAATGTGAACACTTTCCTTTTGTTTCATCAATTCTTTCTTGAGTGACATTTTTTGTTCTCTTAGTTCATCTAAAACCCTAATTAATTCTGCTTCATAATTGTCTTTTGTTTCAATTAGTTTTTCTGTCTCATTTCCTTCATGGCATTATATTTCAAGATGTCTGTGTTTTTCACAATTAAAGCAAAACAACATACCTCTGGTGATTATGTACTCTTCATCTTCTGAATCTGTTTGACATGGTGAACATAATTCTTCTTGATCTGTACCTGCATCTTCTTTGGAATTTTTTGAATCTGCGATGGGTGAAGAATATATGTTGTGTAACTTATCCCAAAGTTATTTGGCTGATAAAAATTTACCAACCTTTTCTCTTACCAAATTAGGTAATCCTTCCCAGATGAAATCCATTGTTATTTTGTTATTGTTCTTCAATTCCTTCTTGGATGTAGTATTTTCCCTTTTTGAACTATCATATCCTGTAATGACTGATAGTCAAATATAATTCCCCTGTGCCTATAAAAACACTTTCATCCTTATGCTCTACATATCATACTTTAAACCATTCTGACAATTAAACAGTGGTACTCCATTCTCAGAATAATCCATGATCTTCTTCCAATGGTTAAACTATTTTCTGAAGGAACCTAATCTGATACCAATTGTTGGATTGATTAGAGGGGGGGTGAATCAGTAATAGAGCAATGCAATCCTTATTAACCATATAATCCAAGTGTTATATCAATGTAGCATTATCATCCAATAATTGCATATTAAATAAACAATGAACAAATGAGCAATCATATGCATAGACAATGCACCATTGTTTTTACATGGAAACCCAAAGTAGGAGAAAAACACGGAATGTTTTTTCTTATATGTCATGAAAAATTACATTCATTGGAAGCACCAACTTCCTTTGTTTTCCAGCTACAACTAGAAGGAGGCTCCAACCCACTAGTTTCTCAGGATCCAACCTGAGGGAATATCCAACTCCCCAATTCACTGGCTACAGCCAGAAGGAGGCTACAACCCCCTATGTTCTTTGGCTACAACTGGAAGGTGGCTACAACCACTTTTCCTTGCCCCACCCAATTGGCCTGAAATAAAAATAGAATGATCGAACCATTGTCACACTATCACTGTGAGTTATATTGTTGTAAACATGTACCAATCAACCTATACCATAAACAATTGCATCAACCATGCACCAATCTGTACCAAACAAACTATAATCATCATGTACCATAAACAAGTGCATCAACCATGCACCAACCTGTACCAAAAAAATTGTAATCATCATGTACCATAAACAAGAGAATCAACCATGAACCATCATGTAGCTCAACCTGTAATCAGCCTGTACCATAAACAAGTGCATCAACCATGCAACAACCTATACCTCAACCTATACCATCAACAATTGCATCAACCATGCACCAAATATGTACCAATCATTCATCAAATACACATAAACTATGACTCATAAAGATGTACCAACATCATCAACTATACACCTCATGTGTGTGCCAACTCATTAACTACTTGTCTCAACCATGTACCCAACATGTACCTCAACCAAAATCCCTCATCAATTTCATCAACCAAATCTGATTTGTAACTCTAAAATAGACCTGGTGTATATGATCACATACCTGCAAACCTTCCTTAACTTAAACAAAAAGAGACTAGCATTTTATCAAACTTTACTTTAGTCTCACATGACTAATTTTGGATTAATCAACAACCCTAAATTGCAATAATCATAACTATGTACCTGTAATGAATAAAAATATGAAAATGCTACATAATTTTCTTTAGTGTCTTTTATGCAATTCCTCCATATTTCACTACTTGGAACCTCTCAAAAAAGGAGTTATAGCAAAAATGGCATACCTTGTTGAATGTTGGCTTATTCTAGAGATCGAACTTGTAGAGAATGCCTCACATGGAATATTTGCTATATAGATATGAAAATTGTACACAACATGCTACAAACTGTACTCTAACCAATACCTTTTTTATTACTAAATTTGGATCTGTTATGAAGAATTTATGATGTTTTTACCCAAAACACTTGTTTTAGACTAGTTTCAGGACTAGCCACAAACCCTATTTTCCACGAAGTGTAACTCCAAAAATACAACGACCCACAAGCTGAAATTTTTATCACAGCTACTTGGATATGTTTCCTGAACATCCTCCCTATTTCACATTCTGAATCATTCTAGAAAAAAAAATATTTTGAAAATGGTGAGATGACCTGTAAATAACATACCTTAGAAAGCATCGTCAAAAGAATTTATCCTCCCTTTAATTTCGGCCTTCTTTACCTCACCTTCCCTCTGAAATTCGGCTTAGATATCCTTTGGTCACCTTAGTCACTTGTAGATATTCAATATGCTCAAGTGTGTGATTAAAATGAAAGAGACTTGCTTCTTATTTATACTTTCATGTACCTTTCTCAAGGGGTTACCTTTTAACCATCTTAACCCACTTTCATTATTTTAGGGTTAACCCACTCTAACCACTTGTCCACTTAGTAATTTCTCCATTAAATTTAATATTTAAATCATTTATTTTGTATCCACTTTTACTTACAATACACTCATCACTTCACTTTATTATTTACCTTCTAAAATCTCTTAAACCATTTTCCTTATTTTAGGGCTAACCCACTTCTAACCACTTGTTCACTTAGTAATTTCTCCATTGACTTTATTATTTAAATAATTTATTTTGTATCCACTTTGAATTATAGTACACTCATCATTTCACTTTATTATTTAAATAATTTCTTTCTTGCAACCACTTTGAATACTTTGACCTTTTGGGGCTTCTAGATGACTCATGAGGGTTCTCCAACTTCACATGGCCATAACTCTCTAATCGTGAGGAGTTATGTGACATTCCACATACCACCATAAATGGAATGAGATGTACTATCCATCTATAATAGTATTACCTTCAAATATATTAAAACTCATACTATTATACATCAAACAAACATGGTTCCATTACCCAAACCTTTGTGCTACAAGAATTTGCTACCGGACTTTCTTCAAGGGTTGACATCAATGAAAACCAACCCAATTAATCAACAGATTCAGCATCAGCGTAAGAGGCATTGTCATAGGTAGGAATCTGTGAGACTCCTTCCAGTACCAAGGGAAGGATGAGTCCATGAATAAACCATACATCAGACAAGATTTCATTATAAATATATGTGTGTGTTTGTAAATGTAAGCTTATATGCATATGTAGATATCTCCTAAAAGTATATTATAAGGCTTGTAAGCCACTCATTGTAAATTATGAGAGTGGGAGGAATTTTGTAAAATTTCTATATTGCTACCTTGTATGAAAGTGAGAGGAATTTTGTAAGAGGATTTATATATTTCCACCTTATATGATGTTAAGAGTGAGAGGAATATCATTAAAGTGATTTCTCGATAGCCATCTTACATATTGTTAGAAGTGAGAGGAATCTCGTTCTAAATATTTCTAAAGCCTTTCGACAAAGATACAGACAATTGTGTTGTCTTGTCATCGGATAAAGGACTACATATGGATCGAATTGTCTAAGTTAACATTCTTGATTCTGAAGAACCGAAGTGAAGGAACATAAGGATGCAAGTAGTTGGAACATGTAGATCGAAAGTAGAAAGGGCATCAAATTAATGCAAATATTTCTAGAGTTGGTAAAGGAGAAATAATCCTCTTCATAAATAAGAGGCATACATATGCATGCTATAAGCATATTTAAAATATGATGTCATGTTTGTGTAGATATATACCTTGAGAAAAATAAATTCAAGTACAGATGGTAACAGTACAGATGATACATCAACAACATAGGAATAGCAAGTCCAAAAGGGAAAGGCAAAGATCAACATTCGACTTGGTTTCATATTGGTCGAGACAAACTATCTTTAGCAGTGAAGGAGATGGGAGTGGATGTTGAATAAAGGATTCATATATTACGGAGATTTAGTAAATATGGATTTTGTTGTGAAGGAATCTATGAGCTAGAACTAGAATTGTATCTATATTAGCGACAGTGCCAGAGGCCAGATTCAGAGCCATATTATACAAAAGTAGATAGAAGTACACTGATCTAATACCTAAAATCTAATATCCAAGATGAAGAATGAGTTCTAGAATATTCAGCAAGGTGGAAGAGTGAGTTAGAGTTATATCATAACTAAGTTATTGGATATCTATACTTTTGGAGGTCCAAAATTTCTTCAATGGAAAGGTGTTATCTAGGAGGATCTAAGGAATGCTCATAGAGGTCCAAAAGGATCCAAAACACTCACAAAGATCCCATTTGATCCATAAAATCTCAAAATTAAAATATCCCAAATGCTTTAACAAATACCATCAATGCATACAGCTCAGCGATATCTTTCCAACAACGCAAAAATCACCTCAAACAGTGTTTGTATGCAAAAGTTATCGCTAGTCAAAGTTTGGTCAACATGAAGAAGTCAATGGGAAAAGTCAAATCACATGTCACCACTGCAAGAGTGACACATGGTACATACCATACGACCTTACAGGTGATGTGGAACTCTCACATAGTGATTTTTATCACACAAATTGTAGATCGTGGAAATCTCGTCATGATCACAACTGATTGACAACAATCTGAGACTACGACCCACTTTCAACTCAGGAAGAGCCTCGGGTGACCCCTGGGGGCATTGACGGTTGAGGTCAAGGGGATTCCCTAGAAGGACATGATACAATACTTGAGGATGGTTATGGATAGTGAAGAATGATAGGGAAAGTGAGAAGTGTTTCCAAATGAAGATGATCTGCACAAAGAGGTTAGCCAATGCAACAAATATATCCAAAACCAAGTTAAAGGAGGGAAGTCATGCCTTTAGATCAATGATATTACAATCAATAACCAATGATAATGGTACAATAATTTTCAACAATGATTAAGTTCAAGTGGTTATTATAAATCCTAGACAAAGAGTGTAATTTACTCAAATAGAGCTCTCTAAATCAAACAAGATGATAAACAATGTGATGGTGAGTTAGAGAGAGAGATGAATGCTTTGAAAGTAGAATTGTGACAATAATAATCATCTTATTCAAAGGCTGTTATAAAATAAGCAATGAACACCCCAAATCAGAAATATAAACTTCACTTTACAGCTCAACAATTGATCATAAAACTATCTAGACAATGTTCAATGGACCACCAATGAGAAGGCAAGTGAAACAATGACTTTCCAAGCAATATTGCAACATATATCGGATCTGCAACATTGATATACAACAGTATATAACAGCAGCAAGAACTTTTATATCATCCCATAAAATTACCAAACAACCTTGAGATCAAGCACCATCAATCACCTAAAAGACAAGTAAAATTAGCATGAGTTAACTAGGGGTTAAAGGGGCTGGAAATGAGGTAGTTTTCAGAATTTTATTGCAGCCATTTGGCTGTAGAAAAATTATGCTAAAGAAGCAATAAATAATGGTAAAATCTGTTTGAAAGATAGGTCTCTTTGAGGTACACGATTTGGACTACTTACTTGCAGAAATTGACCAAGAATTGACCAAGTTAGAGGGTTAGAGGGTTAGCAAATTCGGGATATTGCAGCAGAAATTTTTTTGGAACATCAAATGGTTTTACCCCACCAAAAGGTTCTCCCCAAGAGGGAAATATTCACCCTAAAGGGGAGAATAAGCTCCACAAATCAGATTTTAACTTAGAGATGATTTCACGCAAAACAATGCACACCTTCACAATCCCCCAAGTAGACTAGTCCTTTGGGTTTGGGAAAAATGGAGTCAACAAAAGGATGGATAATGGCTAGGAATTCTTGAATATTTCCTCCTTCAGGGTTGCAAGTCTCCTTGTCCCTAAAAAAACAAATTTCAAGAAGTGTGGTTGAAGGGTGTGGTTAGATAGGGGTGATAACATTCCATTATTCCTATCCACACAACCAACAACTTGGACTAAAACAAGGTTGAAAGTATTTTTTTCCTTGCTCTAACCAATTAAATGCAACAATCCAACCAAGAGATAGCTATGGTTTCACCAATCAATACTTCAATAGATAAATTGCATGCAAACTGATAACATACCAAGTATTTGATGAAGAATTACTCCAAGCATGTAAAAGAAGTCTTAATCCAATGGTATAGACAAATGATAACAATATAATTCCATCCAATTGCAATGAAAATCTTGAAGAACCAATCCACTATAATCCATAATCAAAACACATAAGCTATGTAATGCCAACAAACCAAGTGTAGCGAAAATTTTAGGAAGGAAAGAGAGTTAAGTTGTTTTGTCATGATGATATCCAAAAGACTCAAAGTGATCCATTATTTGTATAAGGATTTTCACTTGAGTTTGTCCACAATTCAAGCCTTAACCATGGATTATCCCACAAGTTTACATTAAATCCACATAATTAGGGATTTACAACATAAAATATCCCAAATAACCATACAATTTGACCTCCATGGTCACAATGATCCATAATAAATTCTAAAATGATACCAGTAATGTCTAATGCACAAAAAGAGGGAAAAAGGTAGCCCAATGTTTCAATGAATGTCTCCATGAAGCAAGGAAATATCCTCCAAAAGGATTACGTCAAGCCTTCCAAGGCTAGAAGCAACGTTAAAACGTGACGTGGAGAGCAAGGAGAGGCCTCCCAAAGCTAACATTGGGTTAGTGTGAGAAAGATCCATCCTTCAATAGTGGAACGACCTCATCCAAGGTCCAAAACATACTCCAAAATGTGTACAATGATGACCCCCTCAAGCATGGTGAAAAACCCCAATGGGTCTAAGCATGACAATGCTCCATCATAATACATCCTCCCAGTGGCATCATCCTCCATCAAGTTGCAAGAAGCCATCATCCCCAAGTGTCCAAAGCCTCGACACATAACCCCAAATGTGTCCATCAAGATCCCCTGGGGTATGATGTCATGGGTGATGTCATCCCTAGGAGGAAATGTCTCATCTTTAGAGGAGTCAAAATCATCTCCAAAGGAGGGCAATTCCATGATAAATGAGGGTGAGAGGGCATGTGTCATCATCTCAGGAATCTTGGGTCTACAAACTGTGATCCATGAAGGGGGTTTATAACCCCAAGATTGCCCCAGCAACATCGAATGTGGTATGACACTTGTAAGATGGTATTCCAAGCCATGCAATGATGTATAACCTGGAAAAGACCTGCAAGACAAGACAAGACATGTATCTTCTACAAAATGACAAGCCACATCATCATAATGAGTTAGTCAACTTAATATAAAATCCATGTAGACAAGACCATAAGACCCCTCTTTTCAGGTTTGACACAAGCTTAAGGATTTTATAGGTCTTCCAAAGATAGGATATGGGAGGGTTAGATGAACACTATTTAGGCTAGGTCAATCCCTTAGGTGGAGAGGGTGTTTCCCAAAGACAAGTCCTTCAAGGTCATGTAGTGAATATGGAGCGGGTCGGGAAGGCTTCAGGGTATGAGAACTTGACATACAAGGTGCTTGTAGAATCTTATCCATGGGTGCCTTTGTTGAAGGAAGAGCTACACTCTTGGTTGTTGTAATTTGTGAGGAATTCTTTTTCCGAACCCTTTTTTCCTTTTTCCATCACCAATTCATGTAGATGACACTGAGGAATAAGGATGTGATGGCCACAGCTTTCCATGAACGGTGGATTTCTTATTTTTATCTATGTTTAGCAACACGTTTTATTTTATTTATTTTGTGTGTGTTAAGAAACATGTTTTATCTTCAAAGTCCTTTCAATCAGCATACCAATCCATGTCAGAATACCCCGACAAATAGTGATACGATGATGATACCTTCCATGAATGGTAGCTTACACTTTTCCTCTTTTTAGGACTTAGGCGAGCCTTTGAGCAGGTAAACAAGGTATATTTTTCTAGCCTCATCATGTTGGGCCTTCAACCCCTTCTTCCCATAGAGTAAGGAACAACCCCTTCTTGGATCAATGAACCCGGGGAACCCGAAGATATGGAGGATGGTAGGGTTAAAAGGATGGAATGATGGTATGTATGAATGGGAGTGGTACGATGACCCATTTGAAGCCCATCCCAGTAGCAACCCCTTTTCCCCAAAGGTGACTCATCTTTCTAGAATGTTAGGATAACCACCAATTTATAGCGAGGGAAGAGATATAACATACGAGATAACAAATAGTAATCAAAAGAGATCATATGAAACAAGTCTAGATGCCTCGAATATTAAATCAACACTTACTATGATGACAGGCTTACCACCTTCCAGCATACCTCGTGAAGATGTCTTACAAGTTCGGTCAGTACAAGAGTGCCAAAGTGATGCTCATATGTTTCTCATATATGCCCCAACTAGAGGAGTTGGTCCATGTATGCAAATTCTCAGTACCATACAAAATGTTCGGCACTCCATGTCTACAACCTGAGGGCCTCGAGACTCGATCTCCTTAGTCATCCCTAGGATGGGGGATAACATCAGGCTTCTACTTGGGGACATGTTCTCACCTACAAAGTGCATGAGAACCTCAGATATCTGGGACAAGACCTATTATTGCAAACATAATACCAAAGCCACGCAAAAGTATCTGGGATTTTTATTCATCACCCCTCATCATCATAAATGAAATAAAGTCAAATTGAAATAACCAAACATAACATGAAAGAAAAAATTTCAAAAAATTTCACATTTTTTCTTTTATATGCATGCAAGATGCAAGTCACACTATGACAAATAAGAAGAAACAATGCATGATGCATATGACCAGCAAGCACATGAGATGCAGCTAAACTAACATGTAAATGAAATATGGTAAAAATGACCTACCTACTTACCTAGGGCCTAAGGCTCATAATGATGAAGTGTCATATGATGTTAGGTGAAGTTGTATAACCAATGCAACCACCTATTCATTAGATCAAGGTGTCTCCGACTCTCCACCCATACTTAATCAAGAAATACATCAGGGATAAATTAAGCATAAAATAATCTTGAGTATAAATAAGCATAGACAACAACCCATGGAGGTGGGTAGGAGGGATAAAATCCTCATGATGAGATATGGTACAACTTTGATCTGTCCATTTTTGAATGGATATACCATGCATAGATGAGGTCTCGTTGTCATCTTCATCTAACAACATGTCTTCTCTCCATGAAAGATGAGAAGGAGTGAAAATGAAACTAGGGATCATTGTACCACAACTCCAAGGAAAATTTGGGAAAAACTGAGACTCACAGTCCCTTCTTATGCCTTCCAAATGATCTTTAGATTTCATAACCCTTTTTTGTATATATAAAAACTTATCATGCACACTCTCAATGACACAATAAGATAAAATGGAAGGAGGTAAAAAAAAATCACCGTGATAATCTTGGTTTGAGCCAATCACGATCTCATCTTTATTAGAGAAAGATTTGCCTCACCCTATGCAATCTTGCAGAGAGGGCCTTATTCCATTTCCCTATGCAGACTTATATTCCCTGTTGACAAAATCTAGATACCAAAATACAAATTTTTCCACTTGTACACATCTTGCACCTTATACATCAAGAGTATACGCGGGATTTTTCACTACAGCCCACGTACATTGGGATTTGTGCCAGAAAATCAAAATTAAATGTCGGTTTTCCATGTCACGACAGGATATATCTGATTCTTGGCCTTCCATATATTGGAAATGTTCCAAATCGGCCCTTTAGTTTCATTTTTAAGTCTATAAAGAGGCCAATTCCTAGCTATGTAAAAAGGAGAAAGAATTCAACTTTGAGAGCAAAGTTACTATGGAGAAATTGTTACTTCATATTGAGTCTGGATCCCTTTTTCCTTTAAGTCTGAACATAGTGTTCATCCCCCAAGATCTTCCCTTATTGATGGAGAACATCATTGTCTCCCTTTTATGAACTTGTCGTTGGTGGAGGATTGAAGTGGTGGAGGCCCAGCTGGAAGGAACTTGGTTTCTCGATTCTAAATAGTGTCGACACAGAAATCTGTAATATTTTCACTTTTGTTGATCATTTATTAATAGAAATACTCTCTTCCCATCCAATTGATATTTTGAAAATATATGATTTATTATCCATGGGCATGTTTGTTTTGTATATTAATGGATTATGCTATCTAATGTGATAACCTTTTATAATATCACTATATGCTTTCTCTGCTTGTTTGATGAGAAATTGTTGCAGGGATAAATCTTTGGGTCAAAGTGCTCAATGGTGGACATCATCAAACATCTGGATGAGGTAGGTCCCTTTATTATCTCGCTTTCACATTGGTTTATATAGCATGCTTTTGGGATAGAGTTGATTTATGCAATCACATTCGTCTGTTGTGGTTTACCCTAGCCATAGAGAGATTTTGGTCGTAACAATCTTCACCATGCTCTGGACACAAAGGTGGCTGAAAATATTCATCTTGAATCAAGTTCAAACACTTAAAGGAATGAGTTTCATATCCATCAAGTAAAGTTCGAGAATCATCCTACAATTCATCAATGCTAAAAGGGAGAAACCAATATGTAAACATGCCATATTTATTAGTGGGATCAATTTCTATGAAAGTATATGGTGAAAGAAACGTACTTACATCACAATTATTCTGGATATCATAGATGGGATTACCATGGAAATAACGCTCTCCCCATATAGATTCTTTAATGCATATAAACTCATCAAAATTTTCAATGATGGCATTGTCCTTATCATATGAAGGATCCAAAGAGGAATCACTCTCCAAATCACAAGAGGTTGTATCACAAGATTCAAAAACTTGAAAAGGAGAGAGACTTACCTTAATGTATTCATTTCTTTCATCATCACTCTCTATGTCATAGGCAGATGCATCACATGGTTTAGAAACTTGAAAAATAGTGTGACTTACCTCATCATGATGCTCATGTCCAGACAAAGATGGTTGGATGATTTCAACTTCATTATCAAGAGAATTAGGCAACAATGCCTTACCTACACATGAAATTTCTTCAACGAAATCCTCATCTTGATCACTTTCATCATATACCTATCTTTCAACATCTCTATCAAGAGGAGGAGGAAGTTGTTTGCACTCTTTTCGTCGCTGTGTGAGCAAAAAGTGAGTGCTTACATGCCTAGTTGGGCTCTGCTAGTCATGACAGCTGTATGGTAAAAGGTTAGAAAGAAAACAACTAAGCTATTAACAAGAATTAAACAAAAACTAAAT
>ML779889.1:595322-609567 GCA_009831015.1 Picea engelmannii | reverse complement strand
AAATACCCCTATCAAAAGTCCAAGGACCTAGTTTTTACAATTATTGCTCAAAAATAATTAATTAATTAAATAATTAAACCTCCAAACTTAGGGAAATTTAATTAAAAATTAATTAATTAAAAAAAACTATAATAGACTCGACGAAATTCCGTGAAACTTTCTAAGATGTCTTGCATAGTCATTTACAATGATTCCCTATAATAGTTATCAAAAGATAAGCCCACTAGAACGTCGTTCACCACTTTGGAGGAATTATTGCAAGTGTAAGGAAAAAACTCAAGGGAAATCAATAAGGCTGAAAAGCCCAATTGATAACCTGAGGATAAAAAACCTTCGGTGAAAGGAACTCTCCCAGTGAACCGATCCCAAGGTAACCGACCTAGACATGACTCATGCAGACCTATTACATTATTAACCCACGCAGGGGTGCGGAAATTCCAGTTACAAAAAGAAGTGTTGGGGCCAAACAATGCCCTGTAGAACCAAAGTCTTCAACAAATTTGCATATGATGATGCATCTCTTCATGGCACATGGAGTTGACCACCTATGTTGGAGAGGCAGTCAACAGGATGGTTTGATGATGACTTGGCACATTTTGACGAAGGAAGACCCTTACACATGAAGACATGGCCTTTGGAGGCCCAACGTCTCCCTCAAGAAGCTCAACGCCTTGCTTCTTATGCCAAAACGTCACCCCTAGGGGGTATGACGTCATCATTTAGGGCTTTCTTCTTTTGAAAATATGAATTATAATTTGTAAAGGGGCAAATTGACGAGGTCGGCCTCCCCAATTTGTGTTTTACCCTAAGTATGTGGACAAATTGTTTTACAAGGTCTTGTATAAATTAAGGCCTTGCCACCTTCATTTGAGATATATCACACTTGAGAATTACATAAGTGTTGGCTGAAATTTTCGCCCTACTTGGGCAAATCGCATCTTTCTCTCTCTCTTATGGTTTTGGATGCTTGTACTTGTCCTTTGTTGGAAGAAGCTAAGGCGTTATCTCTTGGATGACTTGTTCTTTCTTTGTGGTGGAATATTCTTGGTAGAGAAGGGTTTTTACTTGCTATCTATTGGAATTGGTAAGGAATTTTCTGCGTATTGTTGTTATTTCTTCTTGTTTAATGGTTATTCTTGTCTAAACCCTTGGAAAAGTATAAAGGCATACACCCTCCACTAAGATCTATCACTATTGTCTTGGATAAACTACTTTGCAAAGATTGCTAGGAAGAGTAAAAAGGCTTACACCCTCCTAGATTTACCTTGCTAGTTGTGTTTTCTCTAGGGAGTAAAAAGGCTTACACCCCTAGAGAGGTAACATAACTAGCTCTTACAACAAGAGACCCCATAACCCAATTGATAAGGAACTAATCTAATTTGTATTGGAGATCTAAAATCATTGCATTGGTATACGTGAACTGATGAGATATTGCATTTGTCTTAGTTGGAATTGATTCTACATGCTATTAACTTGTTTGAGCCCTAAGGGCGTCTCCTTTAGCCAAGTGATTCTCTTGTTGTTATAAACTAATTGCTACAGCCATTAGGGCTGCTGCAAACTCACTCTTTAATCATATTTTACTACTCTTTCTACCACTGAAAATTGCAAGTAATTGGTGTTAATTATTCTATTTGTCAAGGGCTTTCATTTGGGTGCTTTGCTTGTAAATTTCAATGGCTAGAACTTGTTGCTGTAGCAAAAGTTTGCTAGAGCCACAAGGGGAGGAGTTGGGTCGAATGTGCCCCTTTTGAAGCAACTCTTGGATCTGGCGCTTGATTTTGTCATTTTCCATCAGCGAGCGACGATAGACTGGTACATTAAGCAGAGGTGCACCGGGGGTTAGATCAATTGGATGCTTGACTTGGCAGTGCGTCAGTACCCCAGTGGGTGAGGAAAAGATGTCTTTGTACTCTTCCACGATCCCGTCCACTTGCTTCTGCTACAAAGAGAGGCTCTGTGTAGAGGTCACGGATGTGGCGGCGACCTTCTACTCACTACAACCATAGATCACAAAGAAGAAGAACTTCCTGGTCTGTGAAATGACCTTACTGCATTGCTTAGCAGAGATTAAAGAAATAGTGATAGGTGGCGCTAGCTCTGGTATCCTGTACAATTGTCTACCCAAAGTAATAATAACACTGCGGGGTCTAGACTCATACACAGCATGTCG
Organism: Picea engelmannii; assembly: GCA_009831015.1. Lineage (NCBI taxonomy): Eukaryota > Viridiplantae > Streptophyta > Pinopsida > Pinales > Pinaceae > Picea > Picea engelmannii. The sequence continues at coordinate 607,394 of ML779889.1, read as the reverse complement.
CTTCCACAAATATGGTTGGCCTAAAAGAACATCACAAACTTCAAGGGAAGTAATATCACACAATACCTCGTCTTTGAAGGGCTTGATGTCGTAGGGCAGACGACACTGTTGGCTGACGCGAAGATCTCTTCCTTGGCGAAGCCAGCCGATGGTGTAGGGTTGTGGATGTGGTGTCATCGGCAAGTCCAGCCGCTTGACGACCTCTGCTGAGATCGGGTTCTTTTGATTGCCGCTATCGACAATGAAATGAAGCAGAGCCCCCTTTACCCACATCTGTGAGTGAAAGAGGCGTTCCCCTTCCTCTGGTTCTTCTGGTTCGCTTGGATGGACTTTGGTGGTAGCGATAATGGCACTAGGTTCGGCATTGATAATCCGCTTCCCTCTTTCTGGATTTGATTCAGAGTCACAATCTGCCTCTGACTCGGAAGCTTTCAGCTCAGCCACCAGTGACTGCTTGGAGCGACATTCTTTGGTGTTGTGCCAAGGGCTTTTATGGTATTCACACCACTTTCTTGTGTCCTTCTCCGACTTCTCATTGCCCTTCTTGGGTTGCGGCTTGGACTGGTTGTCCTAAGAGTGGCCATCTTTGCTCTGTCCCTTGTTTTGTGGGTTGGGGCCGCCTTTGCCCTGCTTCGGCTGAGAGCAGTTTGCATATCCAAACTCTCGCCTCTTCAGCTTAAATTTCTGCTCGATCTTGACAGCATATATATAAGCCGCACCTAATGATGCGATGTCCAGAAACTCCATTTCTGTTTGAATGTATCTATGTAGACAGTCGCGGTATTTGAGTACCAAATGTCGTTCAGAGTCTTTGATACCCAATTTGGTGTGCAGGGTATGGAAAATCTTGGTGAAATCTGGTATTGTCTGGTCCCTCCTTTCCTGACACAGCGTGGTCCATCTTGTGTACTGGTCCTCATAGCTTCCAACAGGGTATTATTGTTCTTTAATGGCATCCCTGAAGGAATCTCATGTGGAGGCGACCGCAAATATTGCAGATTCCTTTGTGGCCCTTTGCTCAAAGTATCCCACCAGTCCTTAACATGGGGGATGGCCTTGAGGAATGCAAAAGTAATCTTTTCACTATCGGAAAAATTGTGGACCGAAAAATACCCTTCGAGCAGATTCAGCGATTTATCTACAGCATCCACATCTATCAATCCTTCAAATAATGGAATATCAAAATTTACTTGTACCTTGAAGGGGGTTGCATGGCCACTTGATGAAGATGCGTCTCCTGTGGGCAGCCGCCGAAAGATCTGTGCAAAGTTGTCCATCATTTCGTTCCTTTGTCACACAAGGGCTTCTTCGAGCAACATTTTAAAAGGATCTCCTGCTCCATCATTTTTCTTCTCGTCCCCCATGAGTTGTTGTCGAGCTCGGCGCGACCGATCTTGCAAAGGCTCGACTGGTTCGAGTCCCAACTTCTTGTATGCAAATCTTATCGAAGACATGCACAAAGAAAAATAAATGAAGAGCAGACCGCTCTGATATCACTGATCCGAATTTATGAGCGGAACGAAATGAATAATAGATTGAATACAATAACACAGAGATATGGAGAACAACAACAGATATCCAATGAACAATAACTTCTATTGAATAAAGAAAATAACCTGAAACTATAAAACTGCAGAACTGAAAACAACTTGCTCGAATGGTGGTAGTTATCTCTGAGAAGAGATGTGGCTGCTACGTGCATTCGCCTAAGCAGAATGATTACAACGAGGCTCCAAAGGCCTTTTTAACATTACTCATGAACGCCAAAACCCTAGACATCCAAAAATCTAACCCTAGGAAATGAAACGCCAAAAGTTATGTGGGCCCCGATGGGTAAGTTGGTACCTCAACTTCCTGGGGTCGTAACTTTTGCATACGACCTTCGTTTTAGGTGTGTGATAGCCCGTTGGAAAGGTCTTTTCGAGAACTACACACTATGTCATCAAATTCTGATTTCCTCTACAGTTTGACTGTGGCAAGCCAAAAAAACATTGTTTAGGTCCCCAAAACAGCCCTGGAAGTACAAAAAGATGTACTGACATAAAAACTTCCAAAATAAGCTAGTTGGAATAGATGGGCGGCCACCAATATCTACCTGGATGTTGTGTAGGGCTTCAGGATAGCCCCGGAAGTGCAGAACTCACAATTACAAAGAAATGTCATCATTACAGAGAAACATGTTGAACTAAAAACTGTCAAGATGAGCCAGTTGGAATAGGTGGGTGGCCACCAATATCCACCTAGATCAACGGGAGAAGTAGAAGTAGGCACAACGACGAGTGTGGATGGAAAACCAGTGATATATTTTTCCTTGGCCTTTACTTCTACATCGTTGCTTTGTAATGTGTGGATGCCTTGGATGGCTCTCCCAGACGCTTTTTCATCGCGTTGGCTGACAATATTTTTTTTCACGGGAAAATCATTCCTTTCCGATTTGGTAAATTGGTAAAACTGTCAAATGCAGGGTTGTTGTTGGTTGGACACTTATAATTGTAATGTTCTTCTATTGCTCCACATCGATGGCAAACATATCCCACAGGAGGTTGTTTGTGCAATCGGTTTGTTTCATAGTAATCTACACCTCTTCCTCTTCCTCACCCTTGGCCTCGCCCTCGGCCTCGCCCTTGCTCTTGCCTAACTCCCGTTCTCAAATATCTTTACCAATCCGCCTTTGATTTTCTAATGAACTCTGAGATTTTTCAGTTCTCTTCTTCTCTAGTCATGAGCAGAGCAAGTGGTTGGATTGCATCGTTGGGTAGTATTGAAGGAGGGGAACAATTATTGTTATTTGTGTGTGTGGAGACTAGAAGATTTGCGTAGAGACCCTACAAATCGTCATTGTCATCAACATAGAAATTACTTTCGGGTTCGTAATCGTCATCCGGAAGAGGTGAAAGTGAATGATCACGTGCATCATTTTCCTCATCTCCATCTTCAATAGCATCTAATTGTTGGATGGAGGCTCTATCTTCTGTTGGACTTGCATTGGTGTTGCCTATCAACGTGAGTGGAGAAGTAAGTAATCCTTCATTCAATTTGTCAATTTTGGCATCCAACGAAGCATTTATTGCAGCAGTTACTTGACTTACAAGGCCCGCACAAAATTCTTTAAGACCTTTGTGCTCAATTCCAACGTGGAGGGAGCGTTGGCAACATTGGTAAATGCAAAAGACGTGGTGTCCAGGCCCATCCTGGCTCTAATACCAATTGAAAGCAGAAGGCAAGATATATATATATATATATATATATATATATATATATATATATATATATATTNAGATATATATATATATATATATATATATATATATATATATATATATATATATATATATATTATTCAATGATCATTACATTTACAACCGCGTGTATAAATACATGCAAATAAATATAGTCTGTCCATATGGTCTCATCTTTAGACAATGGACGTGACTATACATTAATGGTATAATTAATACATTATTGGACTTTGTAATATATAATAAGGTATATTACATTCACCGCTTTTTTCATATCCGTTCCAAGTCTTAACCATACAGTCCTCCCAATTAAGGATTTTTCAATTGGGCTCTGTTGCCTCCTAAGTATAAACTTGAACTTGGCTCTGATACCAACTTGATCAAAAATTAGAATGACCGAATTACATTGAGGGAAGGAACACTTCAGACTGCCTGAAGGTTTTACCACTGTATCTCTGTACCCATTGAATCTCTGCAATATTTTATGCCTCCAATCAATGTATTCAGCGGGAGTAATAGAGGCTAAAAAAAAAGAACAAATAGCTTCCTTCGGGGCTACGGTGACACTAAAATTATGGTGATCCAAAGTTACAGTGTTTGCATGCAATATTCTGCAGAATATAAATGAAATGACAACAAGAACACTTGCATGCTTTATGAATACAGTGAAACAGAGATTTACATGGAGAACTCAGAAAACCCACTTGGGGTATAAAAACTTCATCGCCAAAAAATACTCTGTTTCTATTAAAGAAGATTACCGATTATGGAGCTCCTTGTCTCATAATTATAGTGGGTGCTCTCCCAAGTACATTCGGCTTCGGTGAATGTGTATAGATGGCACTGAGTCTCCTAGAGCAATAGACTGTGAATTCTCTGTTCCCTCTCCTGCTGGAAGAATGCCTGCTTTTCTTTCCTCCCTGCACTTCTCCCTTGCCCAGGAAAGTCATTGGCCAACTGCCCATTCGTTAGCTAGGCAGTTATGCCAAGGGAGCCTTGGATTCCTTATTGCCTGGGCTTGTACTGCTGCACTCCCTTCGGAAACAGCCACGTTGCAAACTACAGCGGCAATTGCTTACTGGCTTCTTTTTGCTAGATCAGTTACAGATCACTATGTCCTCTGGGATTTGCAGAAATGGGAACTATAAATTTATAAAATTTTCCCTTTTTCAAGAAAAGAAAAAAGAACTGATCCGTTGGTTTAAACCTTTGCACTGTCTTCTGTTAAAGAACTCTGTTACAGTTAAAGACTAACAAAATTCACAAACACTGAACCAGTTCTGTCCATTCTTCAAATTCCTTAACATGACACTTCAATAAAGATGTGGGAGTCGTGAGGTCCACTTCACAGTGGCTGTTGCAGCTGACTACCTTAAACCAAAACGTTTTTGCTAAGATACATAAAATTAGATTTCTTACAGAAGTTTAGGAGGCACTTCAAGTACATGCATAATTTAGTCAAATTAGCTTAAATTTATCCTTTGACAGAAACTTCAACAGAGTGCAATGCGAAACCCCTTCACTGTTAACTCACTTCACTTAAATACAGCAGCTCTTAAGAGATGCTCCTAAACAGATGAAATGTTTTTCAACAGAATTATGTTCAGTAAAAGCCTGCAACGATCGCCTAAACAAGTAAAAGCCTGCAACGATCGCCTAAACAAGTAAAAGCCTGCAACTTCTCATCAAAATCACTTGGACCCCACCCTAATAGAATTAATCAACAGAATACACACTGCAAATCAATTAATTAATCTGAAAGTTTGAATGTGCCCAGTTTACCTCAATTCTTGCACCGTTGGAAAAATTACAGAAAACCTACTTAAACAAAATCAACTTCAATCCCGTAACCTCGTAAGATCCGCGTAAAATTACCAGAGTTACCAACAGAAAACAATGCCATTGAAATTTACTATCAAACTGCAGGCTATGGAAAATGGGTGTAGCAGAAAAGAACAAATACCTGGTAAGAAAGACTGCAGGCCGATGCTCCATGTTGCATACCAATTACAATAGAAAAAATGGCAGAGGTAATTATTAAACCCTTGGTAACCGGAGCATTTTCTGCAAAATGCAAGTCATTTCAGTGGAACGACATATGATAAACGAAGAGCAGTTGTGCTAAATTGATCAAAGTATTGCAATGTGCTTACGAAATCCAGCGGGTCCGTTGTTCATTTTGTAATTTCAAATTTGGACACCGCTCTTGAATTTTGTGCAAAGACAAGAAAATGCCCCTATCCCGACTCTATTTCGAGCTGCTCGAACTTTACTAAATTGACTCGATACTTGTGAGCACCGTGAATTGGATCCTTACATCTGCCTTACTCTCACTGTTTAAGAGTGTAGGGTCCTTATCTATTCCCATTTGAAAGTCTGGTTTTCCTTCGCAACGGGTAAAGCAAGAAGGGTTTAGTTCCGTTGGATAGTGTATTTCGAAATGGGTAAAACAACAAGGGTTTAGTTGAAGGGAAATGTGTTTAGGTTCTTATGTTTCCTTTGGTTAAGCCATACGTACCATAGGTGTCGAGTAAGATGATTCATGACGAGGACATTAAGGACTTATGAAGTTATATTTTGATTTAAGGCGTAAGGTGAGTCACTGAACGTCATAGTTTTTCTTGAAGGAGTTTTATGTTCAAATTTTGTGAAGAATGTATTTAGACAATAACACCTTGTTACCCGACGTCACGAAGGAGCACTTATCATTGTTCCTTAGTGTCAATAAGGAGTATTTAATTTTGGATAATATAATTATCAATTCAACTCAAAGGGGTTGGATCTATTAGTGAGGAATTAGGAGTTTTTCACCAGTGGACAAGGTTCAATTCCCATGAGCTTTGTGCCTAGAACCATGGGGTCACCTTGAGGTAGTGGTTGAACATGTCGTTGCACCCAAAAAGATTATATAAGTGATATTGTGACATGTGCATACATAAGTGGATTAAAGCCCACCCCTGCATCCTTCAAATGAAATCCCAAAGAATTTGGGTCCATTGGTGAGGGGCAAGGAGTTTTGCATCATTGGGCAAGGTTTAATTATCATGAGGTTTTATCCTAGAGCCATGGGGTCACCTTGAAGTATTGGTCAAAGTGGTAGTACGGACCTGACAGGTGGCAGTACAAATGTTGATGTGGCATGTTGATTGGGCTATACGGATGATGACATGGCATGTTGACTGGGCTATACGGATGTTGATGTGGCAGGTTGACTGGGTGATACGGACGTTGACATGGCAGGTTGACTAGGCAATACAGATGTTGATGTGGCAGGCAACTGACATGGCACCAATTGGTGTGGCGTGGTTACGTGGCCGCCATGTTGCAGGCCCTATTTTCCCAAAAGGACCTTATCAACTCCAAAACGGTTGAGTGGGTGGATCGAACCCTCGACCTCGTCGGTAATGGCCCAACGTTCTAACGTTGGGCTATGGGTGGGGTTTGTAACAAATAGCGGCAATTGCTATTTAAAATTGAATGGTTGTAAATACATGCCAAATATGGAGGTCCACAGGCTTGACCCTACGACCTCCACTCAAACAAACTCATTGTTTTAACCACTACACCAACAACATTTCTTGTAATGGCATTCGAAATGTTTATTTTTTAATTGCAAATATCAAATGGCCCATAAAATCCGATTGGCCACGGATTTGAACGACCGATCGGTCCTATACAAGCCAGACAACTTTACCAATGCACCAAGGCTTGTGTGTTGGGTATTGTAGCAACGCCAAATTCTTTTATGGTGTTGTTTTTGTTGTGTAAAGTTGGAGAAAATGGGTTTGTAAGCCAATTTTTGGCAAACCAAGAGTGGGGAGAGGTTTTGCGAGGCTATTAACCATTGTAGCAGGCCAAGGACTTGTAATTTGAAAAGTCTTGCTTGGAATTTATTATTATACAGAGGTATTTCTCGTATAATTGAAGGACCAAGCATTTTTAAGCCTTTTTTAGTGTAGGAAGAGAAGGGAAATTTGTTCCCAATTATTTTGCAACCTTCCTAGAGAGGTCGAAGACGATTTATTGTAGGTTGAAGATCCATTTGTAATGTAATAAGATATTTAAAGTGTTTCACATTATATTAATGGAGCGATTGTACAGTTGAAGCAGGATGGGAGAAGTAGCCCAAGATGGGTGAACTGTGTTGTCATCTTGTGTTTTGTCTTGTCTCTTATCTTTCTACTGTTCATTTCTTCAATTTAAATTTTCAATTGTGCTTTAAGATTTATAATTTAAGTTAAGACAATTTACGCTTATATTATTTGCAAATCAAGTTAGTGGATTTCGGACCACCCCCCTTTCAACTTTTTATTTATGTCATATTATATGGTGATGTGTTCTTTTATTTATGTTGCTTAACTATTATGTACAATGATGAACCTCTTATAGCATGAGCTATTGCACCTTCGGTCTTGGATGAGAGATGGTCTAAGTGATGATTGTTAATTGGCAGGCCAGGAAGGCAGAAAAGATAACTTCATGTTGATGATATTGCATTAACTAGATAGGTGAATATATACACAATAAATGACTCTTGGTCTTCCGCAATGGAAGACGTTTCCTATCACCTATGACTATTCATATTTACAATATGTTGAAAGTAATGTATCCATGAAGGATTATGTGTCTGACATTCCCCCCATTAATCTGAAGGGGGGTGTGTGAGTCCAAACATCATTCTGAACTTCTCAAATTTTTCTCTTCCAAGCCCTTTGGTGAAGATGTCTGCAATTTGCTCATTTATGGGAAAATGTATTAAGTGAATAGTCTTGGCCTCTACATGATATCGAATCAAATGATACTTTGTGTTGATGTGCTTGGTTTGATTACGGAATATGGGGTTCTTGGCCAACTTGTTTCTACTGCAAATCTTCAAGTATTTTTTTGAGCCACACAATCCCCTTCGTCGCTTTTGCAGCTGCCACATATTCAACCTATGTTGTGGAATCTGCTAGGACTGATTGTTTGCATGATCTCCAAGAGATAGTTGTTGATCCAAGACTCATGAGATAACTTGAAGTTGACACTCCATTTTCCTTATCCCCATCAAAGTCTGAATCAGAATATCCGATCAGGTTGAAGTCATCTACCTTGGAGTACCTAAGTCCAAAATCTTGAGTTCCTTTCAAGTATTTTAGAACTCTCTTTGCAGCAGACCAATCTCTTTCACAAGGCTTTTGCATGAACCTAGAAAGAATCCCAACAACAAATGAAATGTCTAGTCTGGTGGTAGTAAGATAGATAAGACTTCCCACAAGTTGTATATACTCGGTTGCATCCTCAAATGCATTCCCTTCTTTTGATGTGAGCTTCAAGTTTTATTCCATTGGAGTAGAAACAGGATTGCACTCAACCATGCCAAACTTGTTCAACAGTTCTCCAATGTAAGTCTTATTTTGGGAGATGAATATGTACTTTGGATTTTGAATCACTTCAATGCCCAAGTAGCAGTGAAGATGTCCCAAATATGTCAGCTTGAAGCCTTTCTTCAACTATTTCTTTACGGATGCAATATAGTTCTCATTGTTCCTTGTTATGAATAGGTCATCTACATATACTACAAGATATACAACAGTTCTTTCAACTTTCTTGACAAACAAAGTTGCATTTTCAAGATTGAAATGCTTGAAATTCAATTTCGGAAGATGCTCAGTTAGCTTTGCATACCATGCTCGCGGTGCTTGTTTCAAGCCGTACAAAGATTTGATGAGCTTGCATACCTTATGTTCTTGTCCCTTCACAACAAATCCTTCTGGTTAAGACATGAACACATTCTCTTTCAAGTCTCCATTTGATGATTTTTCCATCCATTTTGTGTTGCCATGGAAAATAAATTGTGGATGGTGGCCCATTTTGTTGTGGGGGAAAAAGTCTCCTCATAATCAACACCTTATTTTTGTGCAAATCATTTTTCCACGAGCCTCACTTTGTGCTTGTCAAGTGAGCCATTTGATCTGTACTTGTTCTTGAATACCCACTTGCAGCCAATTGGTTTGGTTCCATATGGAGGGTCCACCAACTTCCATGTCTCATTCTTGATGAGAGCATCATATTCCTTCTACATGGCTTCCTTCCATTCATCATGAGAAGTGGCTTCTTCAAAAGAAGTTGGTTCATGGCTAGTAGATAAATTCAACTCACAACCATATGAAACATCCATGTCAACTACATCATCTAAGTCTGAATTATTTACATTACCTCCATCTTGTTTTGAGGACAATCTGGTTCCTTTCTTCCCGACCTCATCAAGGTGAACACTTTCATGTGTTTTTGTGAGCCATTTTGGTGGACCTTTCTGAGATGGTCCAAGTTGCTCGGATGATTTAGATGGTGTTGAGTTCTCATCAAGCCTAAGATTTTCAATCCTCTTGATCACATAATCCAACTAAACTTTCGGTTCTAACGAAGTGGGAAGAACTTCTTCATGTGGGGGAGATGATGCTACAAAAGGACATTCCATAGATTGACCCAAGATAGGGATCCCCCCTTCAAGATGTGTAATCTCGTCATCAAATTCGTGATATCTCTTTACACAATTGAATATGTCCATATGATCAAGCTGTCTCTCAACAATTTCGGCTTTCTTGGTAGATTCAAGAAATATCACATCTCTGGAAAGAATGAACTTCTTATTTGTCTCATCATAAAGACGATACCCCTTGGTGGTATTGGAGTACCCCAAGAAGATGCACTTTCGACTCCTTGCATCAAGCTTGCTTCTTTGCTCCTTAGGAATCAAGGCATAACAGATGGAACCAAAGACCATGAGATGCCTCACCAAAGGAATGTGGTCATGCCACATTTCATATGGAGTCTTGTTTTTATAGCATGAGATGGATACATGTTTTTGACATAAAATGCACATAGAACTGCATCATCCCAAAACATCAATTTAACATTCTTGAAGAACATCATGGAACGAACCATATTTAGGAGTGTCATGTTCATTCGTTCAACCACACCATTTTGTTGGGGATTGTATAGAACTATTTAGTCGCATAAATAAGAATGAATCGGTTCAAGTCTTCTACATGTTCTTCAAGTAGAATCATGGAAAGGTTGTTTGCTATGCTTTCCAAGGATACATGCATCACATTGTTTTAGTTTTCTAGGAATGGTAGGCAGACTAGAAACACCATTCGTTCTCAATAAACAAAGACTGTCATAATTAATATGGCCAAATCTAGCATGCCACAAAAGACTAGATGGCATTAAACCTAAGTCACAATGAGAGAGGCATGCAACAGTGTGTGTATGGTCATATGTCCCATTCACCTTCAACAATCTTCCATCTTCTATTCTGGTCATGACAACCATGTTGTTAGAGTCCTTCCTTATCTCAACTTTTCCACCAAACATATGAACAGAGTGACCTTACTGTCTGATGTGCACAAGGGACAACAAGCTTCTTTGCAGCTCAGGAAGATAGAGTACATTGTACAGAAGAAAATCTAGGAGTCCAAGCAACTTAAGCCTGATGTTGCCCATTCCCGAAGGCTCGAGACTTGATCTGTTTGTAAAATATACTACACCATCTACATTGTCATCAAATTCTTCAAAGAATTCTCTTCAAAATGTCATGTGATATGTTGTGCATGTATCAAGAAGCCATGCATCTCCCCAAGAAGTAAATGAAGTATTAAATAGATCTTCGGTTACTCCTATATTGCAATAGGCAACAATATAATGAAAAGGTGATTTACCTTTTGCCAGGTCTAAGGTTCTATCTACGTCTTCTTTAATCTTTTGCCATGGAACTCTGCAGTCGGAGGCTTCAGGTGACCCACTCATTCCACAACAGGTACAACGCAGGTCAAATTTTTCATGGGGATTATGCTAACCCCCTAGCCTTTGATCTTCTTCTTGCTACGTCCTTTCATTTCTTTTGACAAATGAAATACAAGGTATTCTGGGATGAGATGGGGTTGCACACAGGGCCACTCCTAGTATTCACAACGGTCAAATCGTTTGAAGCAAGTCCGACACTAACAACATCATGTTTATGATAAATGACACCAAGCAATTGATTCGATTTATATGTTTATGATAAGAGGCGTTTTACTGGTGACCTTCTCTTTAATAAGAAACCTAGTGCAGCAAGATCGATGCCCAACTATGGGGCGGCCACCTGAACATAAAATCAAAACCTTATTGTGTTCGATATTTACATGCTTCATGCCCGCAGGGGTGCGGTCTAGTGGCCAACGGACGTGTTGTTAAGGCGTTCATGCTACTAAGCAGGTCACGAGTTCAAACCTCGTCTTATCTGGAGGCCAGGCTTGCGGGCGGTGTGGTTCTCCCTATAGGTTATAAGGCAACCAACGGGATTCGACCCCGTGTCATGCGAACCAGATACCGCCGCCCCCTAGATACAAAAAAAAAAAGAAAAATATAACGAGTCGTTTTAGGGTTTGAAGACCGGATGGCCCAGCTTGAGCGTCTCTAATACATGGGGTCTCTCCTAGGTAGACCAACGCTCAATTTCCCATCGATCTAGGGTTCACATAACAACAAAGAAAACGTATGGAGTCACTATAAACGAGTCACACGACTGCACGACATGAAATGGTGCATAATGGATCGAGTTAGGCTTGTAGTCCACGCTAGAGGGCGTGTACAGGTGTGAAAGGACTCCGAGTGTTGATAGAGGAAAATTCTAGTACCAAACAATCGATGGGCGTCTTGACCAAACCATTCGATGGGAAAGACAGACCAGATCTTCATTTCTAATATGCATTCAAACTTTAGAACAACGCCTTGCACAATAGGGAGGAAACGTGGGTCTTCCAAATGGAGAAAGACGACTAGATTTGAAAGAACCCTTGGAAGAGCT
>ML779889.1:584077-594518 GCA_009831015.1 Picea engelmannii | reverse complement strand
TTTTATGTTCACTCAGGGAAAGCAAACGCCAAGAGAAAGGAAGGAAAAATCAAAATTCTCAATTACACAAGGCTTGGCTATGCTTCTTTTCTTAAAGGCTTGAGTTCTTTCATGTTTGAAATGCTCTATTCTCAATAGCTAATTGAATGACACACACACCTACTATTTTTGGGCAAACCTCCCTCACAAATTTAATCTCATTTCCAATACATTCACTCACCTTTCTCTTTTAAAATAAGGTACATTTCATTGGATACAAACATGGAGTAAAAGGTTAAATGGTGTGATAAAAACAATAATCTCTTATTGTCCAATTGTCTAGGTGTGTGCTAGCTTTGTCCAAAAGTTTATTAAACCTAACAATACACTTTTCATTAGCACCCCAATAACAAAAAATACAAGGCTCTGGTATCAATAATCAGTGAGGTGTTGATTTGTAAATTGTCGTGGATATTCCATTGGAACAATTCATCACAATAGATCCAATAAAATATTGAAATCTTTACTGTGAAGGTTAATTTCCTTTAGGTCTCAGATTCTTTAATTATTGGTTTTCTGCTTAAATGTATGAAATAGTTGAAATGCAAAAAATAGAGAATAGAAATAAATTCTCACACACCATCCACAAATAAACACAAGATATAACCTAAGAAACCGAATACAAGAGAAAACCCAACTAGAAGGTGAGGTTGCTTTGTTCTCTTTTCTTCAAATGCAAGTACAAAGAAAGAGACACTCCCTATGGAGTTTCCTTCGACAGTGTGGCTTGTATGGATGCTACATAATCTCTCCTCCTATGTTATGTTATCAAAATACCACTTCTAGGTGCTCTGCTCAACTATGGAACAAATAAAATGCTAAAGAATGGAACCCCTTCTTCTCCTAGCGGCTCGATATTTAACATAACTCGATAGCCGTCTAGGGGTAGGGTTTTGACTTCCTAAACCCTCAATTAGTGATATGTTTTTGACCTTCTAGAATCTTATTGAAAGTCCACACATGGCTATCCCCTTATGTTTGAGTAGGGGGGTTGACATGGCATCCACTTGTACCATGGTGATCAACAAGGTAGGTCAACTTGCAGAGCATTAAATTTCACACACAAACTTCGATTGAGGCATGGTTTGCACCATTGGAAATATATCAGAGTGTAGGACACCATCAAGGGTGTGGGCATAAGTTCCAAATACTGAAACCCCAAAAAAATTCGTTTAGTTCCTCAAAATGGCTTTGGAAGGTTCTAGACATCAACTTTCCAAACTGAGACCTGACACTAAAATGGTCCTACAAGCTAATTCCTCCAATTTTTTCCACTCTGAAAGCATCTTAATAGATGAAAAATAATAAAATGTTCCAATTCAAATCATGTTCTCTGGCATAAGAAATGTTAGTCCAACAACAAACACAATATATTACTCCAGCAAATAAAGATATCTATTTAAACCAAAACGCTTGGGCTCTACTTGATGTCTATGCTCACAACATTGAAACACATATGGCTCTATCCCAATTCAAGCCATCGGTTTTTATCATAATGCTACCAACATCCTTTGCAATATTTGGATAACAAAAAGAACTCAACTCAATGTACCTTCAGTTGCAAGCACCGCAACTATTTGTCAAGCTTCGACTACAACTTTCATTTCAAGGCATTGCTCACCAATATGTATGTATTATTCCCAAGTGACTATAATGACATGAATTAAGCTTCATTGGAAATTATCATGTAAATCACAATGCATTCACTCATTTCCCGTACTTATGATAAACTCTAATTCGACTTATCCATCATTACTTGAACCACACAAGAGATGGAAATTCTTAATTCACTTAACACCATTTATTAAATCTACATGAGAGACATTTATTTTAATGACATGGGAGAGGAAAACAATTCCACAAAGCCAAATCTTTGAACCTCAGAATGCCCATGCAATCTTAACTCACAAGATGTCGAACAAGGATGAGAGTAATTGAATATTTGAGGTTTTGATTTAGTGGCATGAATTACTACTCATCTCTTTGGTTTAATTCCCTGTAGATGTGATTAAATGGCATCCACTCAAAGTCTTGTATAAAATTTTGAATATGTTGCATCAGACACTGAAGATGCACTATCTCCACTTTGTTTTTATTGTTAGCCTAGTCAATTACAACCTTTGAGTCCCCCAATACATGTAGCTTCTTCACCCCACAAGAGTTAACAATTTACACATGCTTCCCACCACCAAGCCTTTGATCCTTGAAAATCTGCTTCAAATTGTGCTTTGTGCCTCAATTTCACTTTGTATTCGCCATACAAGGGGTTTTTAGACCAACACAGAGAGTCTCATCTTCCTCTATCAGTTTGATGAAATTTGAACAAAGCTTGCCTACAAAGTCGTGCCATTCCGCCGCAATTCTTCCATCCAAACCCAGGTTTACTTCAAACTTCCAGCTTGGCCTTCTGAGCCTACCATGCTTCTGCGCTTTGGCATCCTAGAGAGAGAAAATACCTTGATCGTGCAGAGACTCAAGAAGATATTTTGAAAGCCTATAGTCTTCATCGACCCCAGCCCAGGGATCCTCCCCTATCCTAACTTTCTTTCCATTCCCAATCTTCCACATCATCCAATTTTTTATAAGAGGGAATCCCTCTACAAAGGCTTTCTAGAATATATAGCTATTTTTATGGATTTTCGAGGAATTATGAACCATTCCTCCACAAAGAGACCTCCCATATACTTTGAATTCATCACCCTACCCAAAAGAGATTTGTTGTACACGAGTCTCCAAATATTTGTAGTTATTAGAGCATGACTCAAAAGATAGATATTCTAAATACCCCAACCCCCCAAACTCTTCAGTTGAGCTATACTTGACCACTTAACTAGCAAAATGCCTTTTGAATTCCTATTTTCGGAACAAGGAAATGGAAACTTTTCTTTTTTATTTTCATCAAGATCCCCTTCGAGACCTTCACTATGGACATCCAATATATTGGGATGCTCTCCAAGACCGACTTCAAAAGGACCAACCTGCCTTCCTGAGACAACCATCTGTAAACCCAGAAAGATATGTGAGCTTCCACCTTCTTGTATAGCCATATCCAATCCTCGAAATAGTAAGCATTTGGTTTAAAAAAAAACAAATATTTGAAACCGTCATCAATACTCTTTGGCAGAAATGGGAGAGAAACGTCCAACTGTAATTGCAAGTCCTCCTGATGGAAATTGTAAAGTAAACAAGACTTGAACATATTTATTTCCATTCTTTTTGCACGCCAATAGAGGTACACAATATTTTTTATGCCTCAGAACTTCTGGGGAGAGCCTGCCTCAAACAAAAGGACATTGTCGACGAAAAGCAAATGAGAAATAAATTTAGAGGGAGATATTTTTACCCCTCTCAACTTGCTCGGTTTCTAGAATTTCCCATCAACTTGTTAAGCCCCTCTGTCACCAGAAGGAAAAGGAAAAGGGATAATGTACATCCATGTCTGATATGTCTAGAGGATTGAAAAAACTTAGAGGGAAAGCCTTTTATAAGAATCGTGAAAGAGGCAGACTAGACGCAGCTTGTGATCCAGTTGATTACAGAGAGGTTCATTCCCATTTGGACTAGGATCACCTTGAGATAAACATAGATAACTTTATCATATGCCTTAGATAAGTCCAGTTTAAGAACCACCAACGAAACTTTGGTTATTTTGATTGAGTGAAGAGACTCCTAAGCCAAAGACGTCGTATCATGGATTTGTCACTTATACAAAAAGCCAAATTGCTCTTATGAAATCAACTTATTTAGAATAGGCTTAAGCCTATTAGCTACAATTTTTTAGATTACTTTGTAAATGATATTGCAACATGATATAGGTCTATAGTCCTTAAAAGAGGCAACTTCCCTCTTCTTTGGGATAAGAACGAGATGCGTGGCATTTAATACCCCCAAGATTTTCCCTATGAATTTGGACTCTTAAACCACATTTAAGATGTATTATTTTAAAAGCTCATAGAATTTTAAATATAACTCTGCAATAAGTCCATAAGGTCCTGGGTTGTTCCCTTTCTTAAGGGAAGTAAGAGTAGAGAAGATTTCTTCTTACGTAACTTTTTCTTCTAGGGAACCATTCATCTCATCCATGAATACCCTTGGGAAAAGATTGGTTATATTGAGAATATATTCTATAGGGAATCCCTGTAGCTCCTTAAAAATCCTATTGAAATAGTTCCTCCTTGCCTCGACTTTCTCCTCAAAGGACTTGACTAGCTAACCTTCCTGGTTTTCAATTTCCCATATGGTATTCAGGTTTTTTTCTATAATTAGCATACCTATGGAAAAGCTTGGTATTGTTGTCTCCTTCTTCCTGCCAAACTGTTCTACTCTTAAGATGTCACATCATCTCCTCCTTTTCCAATAGGTCTTTCCTTTGGGTAACTAGAAGTTTAAGGGAGGCTGCCTCCTCATTTGAAAAAATGCCAAACGTGTTTCCATCAAAGAGGGAGCTAATTTTGAGCTTGGTCTCTTGAGAATATCTTGTGATTTTCTTTTTTATGCCTCGACCCACCCCTTTGTGGCTTATTTCACTTTGTCCAAGTAATTCACAAATTGTTTCATTAACGTGGACCCGGTTCCAGTCTTAAGATGAGTCTAGAATGAAGAGATCATGGATTTGTAGTCTTCTTCAAGTAACCAGGCATGATTAAACTTCATAGGAGAAGGAGGATTCTACTCCTTCTTTTCCAACTTCAAGAGGATCAACAAATGGTTTGAAATACCCCCTGAGCCTACCCATGATTTCATTACCCAAGGGTCGTCCAAGAGTGCCTTTGAAATATGGAACCTCTGCAGTCATTTCGACATACCATCCTCTCCTCTTCTACCATTTCTCTAGGTTGGGGTCAATTTGGAGGGTTTCAGATCGACCAAGTGTACTTCTTTGAAGAGGTGAACAAAAAAAACCTTCTAAAGGGTCTCTTTGCAAGTAATCCCCCCAAATATCTCTTAGCGAAAGAGTGAAATTTAGATCTCTCGTGAGAATAATGTTTTGGCCAGAGAGGACCCTTGACATGGAAAGCCCTTCCCAAAAGGGCCTTTTGTCTGTATACGGGCGAAAAAGGTTAATCACTCAAAAAGTCATAGTCAAATCTACCACTTCCAAATCCACTAGAATGCCATAATTAAAAGAGGGTGACAAGATAAATTTTAGACTTGGGCTCCAGGTCGTTAGAAGCCCTCTTGAAATCTCGTCAGAATCCAAAGATCTAAAGGACTGATTCTTCTTCCAAGGAGAAAAGGATTTTGTGGCTTTGGAACTCGAACACATTTTTTCTTGTATCATGATCACATATGGAGCAAAGGCTCTGACGATCCATTAGAGGGATAGAGACTTCGAGGCACCCCCAACCCCATGTGCACTAAAGGACAAGCAAATCATGACATAACCCTGTTATGGGATTTCCCTACTCCAAGGGCCCAGACAGTGGTTGACTTCTTACTGTATCTAATGTCCTTTTTTGCTTGAATATGAACCAAATGGAGGTGGGATTTCCTCCTAACCTACAACCTCGAGGCCTTCTCCATAACTAGACCTCCTTTAATTTCGCTGTCCTCCTCAGGATTCTTTCAAGAATGAAGATGATAACCCAACTTTAAAGAAGGATTCACAAAGCTTTCTTTCGAAGTTTCCGAAAAATCACTTGAAGGAAGGGAAGAGCTCCCACCCTCATCCACTCCCTCCCCGAAAAACTCCTTACATGGAAAGGAATGGTCTTGCACATGTGCACTCTCTCTCTCTCTCTCTCTCTCTCTCTCTCTCTCTCTCTCAGGGGTGACTCTTCCTTGGGTAGGAAAAAGAGAACATGTGAAGGGAGATTCTAAACACATTTGGGAGACTCATAAGGAGTTAGGGGAGAAACTACAAATGGTGAGGCTTCTAGGGAACGAGCCTTAAGCTCCATGTTTTCCTTCCCCGGAAGACAAAAAATTAGAGGAAAATTTGTCTTACCACTGAGATCATCCATCGGTTCGTCTAAGGAAAAGACACATTCTGACATTTCCATCACAGTTGAGACTACATTTTTGTCTTGAAGGTCAGCCACCAAGGAAATTGTCTCTTCCTAGTTCGACTTCTTTTCCACTGAAGCCTTTAGAAAATCCTTCGTCTTCCGTACTTTTTTAAAAGGGGGCCTCTGAATTGAAAGTTTATTTCATTGTGCCTGAGTATGGCCTACCTCATGATAGCCATAACACCTGAAGGGAATTCACCAATAATCACTCTTTTGCATCCAAACGAAGTTGTCATTCACTAGCTCGATTTCTTCCAACGAGCCTTCCTTCAGGTTGACCTCTACCTGCACCCAAGCCCAATGACAGTCGGGCTCTGTATTGCAATCCTTTTCGAGTCTAATGAACTTCCCAATCTTATTTCTTATAAATTCCAGAATCTCCGCATGTTAAAGAGGGAGACCAAGAAGTATAGCCTAGGCTTGCAGAGTTGTTATTGGTTCCCTCATAAGATCAAAACTGACCCCCCATTCCTTTAGGACCAAGCATGAAGGTCCCCACCTCTAGTTTCCATTCAGGATGGTTTTCAAGTCCTCACTTGACCAAAAAATGAAACACAACCAACCTCTAGCTAGAACACGAAAATATGGATAAAATCCTATCACAGGTAACCAATTTTCTTCCAAACAAATTTGCAAGGACTCTAGGTGCACAGTCTTCCCACTAAAACGACTGATAGTTGCTTTCCCAAAAAAAATTGGAATTTTCTCCACCCTCACATCCTCACCCACTACCATTCTAACTTTGTCCTTTCTAGCTTGAATAAACCACTTCCTCCCCTTAGCGTTAGAATTCTCAGAGAGGTTGGATGCATGAACTCTTTTCAGACAAATTGAAGGGAATGTTTTCACAAGCTAGTCAAGGGGTGGAGACACACAACGTTTGAGTTTAGAATGAACAAGATTGAAGTTCCTCACATCTTGAGACAGGTTACCCTAAAGAGGCACCTCACGATGAATACCCACAATATCCACAGAATCACCACCTTGCATGGCATAAATGTTCTCGAAAGACGTTGAGCTCTCGACTATTAAATGAATGCCACACGTCTTGATTATAGGGTTCATTTTATCCAAAGTGCGAGCCTTCTTGGCTTGTTGTAAAATGACAAACTCCCGATCTAAACAGAAGATCGTGGAGGGACTTAAGACATCATCCTCATAATCTACTTCCTTGACCTCCATAAAGTCTACGAACTGAAATGTAAAGTCTTCTCGAAGGGCGTGTCACCGGTGAAAATAGTTTGGGCTAGGCTCACCTGAAAACCCTAAAACCCTAGCCGCAAGAAAAAATCCTTATTGTCTTTAGGTAACCGTAAAAACACCGTAGGTGCGCACCGTAGACACCCAATAGAAAAAGTATATGTTTTTGCGAGATAGCCAGCCTCATGTTTTTAGAAAAACATCAATCTTTTTTTTCATATAATTAAATATTATATTTAAATATTGTTTACACATATAACACTTATAACATATACCTATTGAATTTAAAATTAGCTAAGTAAACAACCATTTTCAATTTGACTTAAGAGAATAAAGTAATAAAAGAACCTAGAAAAATCATTAAACCATGAATTGAGGCATGTAATTTTGGAAATATTTAAAAAAAATACCTAATGCAACTTCTTTGAAATCCTTTTAATAGAAGTGAAGGAAACCTTCTTCAGGAAAGAAGTGTGCTTGTTTTTAGCATATTATTTAACAAAATGGAGTGATATTACTTATTTAAAAGCTTTATAAGAATGGGTTGAATGGTTAAGAACATGTGTTTCTTCCTAAATGGTCATAAGTTCAAATCCAAAAGAAGTAGGGTATGTCTTTAACATACTATTTAACAAAATAAAATGATATTATTTATTCCAAAGTTTTATAATAGTGGGTCGGATATGTGTTTCACAAACAAAAAAGTCTCATACACAAGTTTGATATCTAACTTGATTGCAATCTTAAACTTATATTATTATATATTATATATAGAAAAAGCTAAAAAAATTATTCAACAACCATCTAATAATACAATACATCTAATAATACAATACAATTGATGATTATAATGCCAACCAAATTTTTATCAAATTCAAAAACAATCAACCCTATATTATATGGTAACATTTCTAACTTTATATCAAATATTTTAAAGGAAAAATAAAACTATTCCACTTTCAACTTTTATAGTCATTTTACTTTAACTCTGTATTAACACATCATGTTTCCATTAGGCAATATTTCTCCATTTTGTACGTTTTACCTTCCCATCCAAACAAAAATGCTAAAATATTTCTTCATTGGTAAAAAAATTGCTAATAAAATTTCACCGATCCTTGTTTTTTTTTAATATATTTATTATTAATACATCTCAATGTTTGACAATTTCAACATTTCCTTCTACTTTCTTTTCTCCATAGCATTCGAAACACCAATCTTGTTAATTTTTTAATTTTTAGCAAAGAAAATTAAAACAGGATCCTCTATATTTATCTGGAACAAAAATGTATCTATGTAACCTTTTTCAATTACTGAAATCCTTGGATTGAATGCCCCATCATGATGCATTGTTGAAATGCACTCACTGATTCAGAGTCTTCTCTGAGTTGGAGCCGAAGAAGCAATTAAATATCACCTCATGGATGGAAGAAAGTTGCTTCCAAAGGAGGAGGAGGCTTTGGCATAAGAGGCATTCACTTAGAAAATAAATCTATGGCAGTTGAGAAGCAAAAGCATTCATCTAACAGATCTAGATATAGACATATCATTATGTCCCAAGTAATATTGGTAGTAGGTTGAGCAGCTAGAAATAGTTGCAGGGATCATTGGAAGGAGGTGGATTTTAATTTGCTAATTAACTTGAGAGAAAATCCCCAACCTTATTATGGGAGAGAGGTCGCCCTAAGGTGGCTGTAACACTCATTTATTATTAGTTTATTATTTATGGTTAGGTCAACTTAGTGTAGGTTACATCATGCTTACTTTAACTCTTATTTATAATAAAAGAAATTCATTTGTGTAGGCATCTTGTCTTGTGCATTGGATATATTGTACTACATATCAGAGTACTACATGCCATAAAATTTCATATATTTGTGAGCCAGTCAGTTTCAAAACTTAAGGTTTTAAAAGTAGATCACTTACAATTGGCATAACTTCTTATTGGAAGATCTATTTTTGGTAATTCAAAATTTGTGATAAAGAGAAAATAGAGGAGCATTATTATTGTTATCCCACATGGCTAAGGGTGCTCCAAAAATTACATCACCAATTAAACCACTTAGAATTATGAGAAAACCACACAGGTGAGACTACGCTCACAATCTTTTATTGATTGAAGATAGATTACATCATAATATAGGAATTGGTTCTACTTAAGCGGTTACAACAAACACCAGTAAAATAGGATCTACATTAAATACTAGGAGAGTTCATCTACATAACTATCTAGTGCTCCATTATTTCCAAGTCTCCCCCTTAATGGATAATGGATTGACTTTTACAGCTAACATCTCCCTAAACAGCTCAAACTTAATCTTTCCAAGAGGCTTGGTGAAAATATCAATAGTATTTTCACAAGTATTACAATACATAAGAGCTATTTCATCGGACTGCAAATTTTCTCTAACAAAATGAAACTGATCATCAACATGCTTTGTCCTTGCATGATAAATCAGATTATTCGCCAGCTTGATTGAACTTTGATTATCACATTTGATCATTATAGGTTCCTTTTGTTCTTCTCCAACATCTTGAAGAAGTCTTCTCAACCAAACATCTTCACAAGTTGCTGCACACAAGGCTTTATATTCTGCTTCAGTAGAAGACAAAGATACAATAGGATGATTTTTACTACTCCATGAAACAACCCCGGATCCAATGCCAAACACATATCCAGTGGTTGATCTTCGATCATCCAGATTGCCAGCCCAATCAAAATCTGAGTAACCTGTCAACTCAACATCAGATGCATCAGTATATTTAATACCATAATCAAGTGTTCCTTTTAGATCCCTGAATACTGCCTTTGATGCATTCCAATGGCTTTCTTGAGGTTTCGCCATAAACTAACTTAACACATTCACATAATATGCAATATCAGGTATGGTTGTGGTGAGATAATTCAAACTACCCACCATTTGTCTATAGATAGTGCTATTCACCTCCTTCGAACCATCATCACAAGAAAGTTTCACATTATGCTGCATGGGAACAATAAAAGATTTACACTGATCCATTTTAAATCTCTTAAGTACTTCTCTGGCATACTTACCCTGACAAACAAAAGTTTGGCCTGCATTTCTCCAAACTTCAAGACCTAGGCAGTAATGTAACTCACCAAGATCTTTCATTTCAAAAACTTGTGACAACTACTCCTTGATTTCATCAATTAATTTCCCTGCATTTCCTGT
>ML779889.1:557392-575556 GCA_009831015.1 Picea engelmannii | reverse complement strand
GACTTACATTTTATCATATCGTCAAGGAAAAAAAATAAATCTATCATCTTGTAGGGTAAAGACTGGAGATTATGATTGGGAAATTTGAGATCCTTTCAGCATAACATTGCTCAAACTTTCTTCTATACTAGAAGATATCTTATTCGAAGTTATTCTAAGACACCCAACCCCCTAAGTACCTTCTAAGGAAATGAGGTATAAAAATTTCACTTCTCCTAAATAATTTCTAGACCTCTTTTCAAGCGCACCATCGTCTTCTGCTCGTCGGAAGTTTCCCAACAATTATCAATTTTCTCAAAACTAAGCTCTCGATCCAAAGTTATGCCCTTTTAAAGTTTTAGAGCCTTCATTTGCCAAAGACGAGCTTAATGACATGTGGCATCCATGCCACCGTACATATGTGATATGATCCTAACGTGTCACCATTGAGCACAACACGGAATACTAATTTGCAGATCAACTTGGAATCAAGCAATATGGCCAAAGCCACGACTCCTCTTGTGGGAAATCGAGGCAAGAGACGAGCAGTGGAGATCAATTTCCATCTAGATCGACGGTCTAGCTCTCATCATGCCCCCTTCCACATGTTTTATGTTTAATGGATGGGGGAGGGGCCATGAAACTCAACTAGAGTCAAGCCTCTGATAAAGTGTCACAAATCAGTGGATTGCAGCTCCCTATGCTTGTGGTTAACCTAACCACATAGGACCCCCCCACAATTGATACAATGTTGACACGTATCCTGACTACATTAATAACATCAAGACCATGATTTTCCAACCTGGCCTAACCACAGCATGACACGTCGCTACCAGAATAACGACCCATTGGTCTACTTATAGCTTCGAATAACAACACCCGATCTGGTGGCCCCACTATCACCCGAGACACGTGGCGATGCCAAAACCTGCCACATTGAATAATATGTGGGCTCATTGTTGCTTGCTAGCTAGATGGCATCTGTCACTAATAATCGTCATGGACCACACCTTCGAAGTGCCAAATTACCATGACACATGCATTACCCTCCATGTGGACTGACATGGTATACACATCCTCACACTCCACATGAGTTGCCGATTCAGATACTGAAATCTATTCGCATGACACATATCCTAATGTGTCAACACCACGGGGACCATGGTTTGGAAACCTAACTTAATCATGACGTGAAATCTGGCTACCGAGAAACCGCCCCGCCAACGTACTTATAACTTCAAACAACAACATTCGTTCTAGTTTCCCTCTAGCATCTCATAAAAGTGGTGTTGTTTCAACATGCCACATAGCATAACATGTGGCCTTATCATTTCCTTCCAACTGGATGGAACATGTGACCCATAAATGTCATGGACCACCCTCTCGAAGGGAAAAATTACCATGACATGTGCAATATCCTCCACATGGAATGGCATGGTATACACATCATCACACCACACATGACTGCTCCATTCAGATACTGACACCTGTGCATTTGTATTGGATGGATGTTGTCATCCTCGGTTGTTCCAAGAGTACGAGGGAAGGTTGGAACCATACCTGGGAACCTTGCCCCATCAGCGTATTGGGTCATTGGGCTCCCGTGCCCTATTTCCACTCTTTGGCAAAAAAATACGGTCCCCAATACTGATATCCTAAGTGTTGGCCTACTAGGGAAATGATATATCGACCAACCAGGGTGTTGAGCCATTCAAAATCGACCTTCCCAACAAAACTCTTGTAGACAGAGACTCCCATAGCCCAAGATTCTGATATCTCGGTATACTGAAGGTGCAAGAATCCCTCCTAATCCTATCACAACAGATCCATGGTTGAGATCTTTGGACCTCTAGATCTAATGACTGACGTTCAAGGACTTTAAGCCCACGCATCCACACCCATTCAGACTCACATTGGACACATGGCTTGACATGGAATATTATTTGCATGACACCTCACAACACAAGTTGATCGCACTATCATGGTGTCAACATGTGGCTGATGATGCGTTAGGACACATGGCATGGAAAGTGTTAGTTGACATCACCAAGTCATCTGATTTACTATGTATTTATGTGTAGAACCCCAAATCCATTCGACACGTGTACTAACCTAGGTCCTTGCACATGGGCCAACTGTCATTTTCCACATGGACCAACCATTGTGTGGCACGATGCCCATGTTGTCAAGGTATCGAGACATTTGATAGAAGCTTGGCTAACTTTCATGGGCTCCGCCATCTCGATATGCCTGACATCAACTCACAAGGTTTAACGATGGAGATCTAATTCTCTCCAAATGCAACGATCACAAGTGATTTCCTCCTGTTGTAAGAGCACAACAACCCCCACCAAAACTAATAGTTTTGGTGGGGACCCATATTACCAAAATTTGGCAAGGAACTACTCTATACCTACCTGATTATTTATTCACTTACAAGCTTAGTGTTTGCATATGGTCACCAAAGCCAGAGAGAAGAATCTCTTCGTTAATCTTCAAGTTTGTCCTTTCATGCCTTCCACACTTTCCTCCGCAAGCTCGAAAACCTTTTCAAAAGTGAACCATTAAAAAATACAAAGCTCCCCCACCCCCTTTTCGATTCATATGACCTTGGTCCTTTCATCGTCACTTTTATTCCCACTCTTCAACTCTCTCGAGACCAAAATCCCCACGATGACGCCTTTATAACGTCATCATCGGGGAAAAGTAGTTGAAAAAAATTCTTAGTGAGTTTTCCTTGAACCCAACGATGAAGCACCCCTATTTATAAAGCCATGTAATTGTCCAAAGGGCATGGTAGGATTGGTTCCTAAACCCACATTAACATGATTATTAACTTGGGCCCCATTTCCTCGTCACTCCATGATACCACCTTTAGACCCACACGTGGTAAGCTCCTACTCGCTGATTCTTTTCGACACAACCTTTTCATTGTTGGTAAATACTTCAAGGTTATGCCTCTATTCTTGCCTTTTCAAAATGCCGACGATGACACTACTTAAACATATCGCCGACGAATGAACCTTAATCCCATCCTACTGCTGAAATCTGTTTAGCGATTGTTGACTACATCTTGGACGTTAAAACTACATTGCCCCCTGACCTGGCCCACATGGCTATTTTAATGTAATTCTACAACGATAATGGAGAGGATTTATTCAAGTGATTGAATTAATAAGTTTGTAAGATTATTGCCAAACTTTAGCACTTTTCTCGAGGACGATGGCATA
This sequence comes from Picea engelmannii, assembly GCA_009831015.1. Classification (NCBI taxonomy): domain Eukaryota; kingdom Viridiplantae; phylum Streptophyta; class Pinopsida; order Pinales; family Pinaceae; genus Picea; species Picea engelmannii. Next base: position 572,347 of record ML779889.1, on the reverse strand, counting down.
CTTAAAGGTATCATCATCAAAAGGTGGCTCTACAATATTCATTAAAAAAGCTTTGTCCTTACAAACTTCCAATGTCGACGGCTTATCGACGATGCCTTCCCCCTATTGGTTCCACTCCTCCAACGATGCAATTAACGATCATGATCCTTGGACTTTCTGCAAAAATATTTATGGCACCACGTACGACTCTGACCGAGTCGGAGTTGTAACACATTTCTTCATTAATTGCACAAGTATTTGGAGGGAATTTGAGAAGTGTTAAAACATTGTGGAGATTTAATTTACCTTACTTGTCTGTATTATCACCAAAAGTAGTAGACACTACTCTTGCAAAAATCTGGTCAATTGCTCTGTCGATTATTATCTTTGGTTTATAGGTAAGTATTTTGTAAGGCAATTTAACAGCTTTTACCCGTACCATTGTGATAAGTGTGCTTATTTGTTTTATTTGTATCATTTATGCAGGTGGAAAAATGTCTCGTATGCTAACTAGAAAAGGGAAAATCCAAATAGCTATCGTGCATGTTCCAGATAGAGTTCCAAATTATTTCAATATCTTCGATATGAACAAACATGATGGGTTGGAACATTACCTCATATATCCCGAGATCTTTGACATGTTCTAGAATGAAAGATTCTCGCTTGATGATCCAAACAGTGATGAATATAGAAATATCCTCAAAAGCGACATCCACATGGTAGTTTCTCACCCGAAATGATTTCCTTACAATGATATTGCAGGGTGGTGTTTTGCACATTTACAGAAAGACAAAAGGTTAATAGTCAATGCTTCGGGACTCCCAATTTCCTCGTTGAAGACATAAGACCTCGGTATAAAAACATGGAACCCACCGTTAAGTTGAATGAATCATTCCTGGACAAGTTCATGATCGATCACAATGATTTATTAAACCCGATGGAAGATTGGTTCATTGATGAAGAATGGCCAACAAAAAAGGGAGAAAGAAATGTCTCGACATAGTATTTAAAAAACCCTATCGAATTTTGAATTTTATGTTTTGCAGACTCTATGGTGAAGAAACCAATACCCATTTCAGGATGGAATGGTTTCCTATGGCTTACACGATGGTTAAATCCGACCAATCTTTAAAATTGGAAAACATCCTATCTTTCAACGTCATAAATCGAGTTATGGACACTAAAGGTATGAGAAATCCTGGTTTCTACATGTCGTCCTATCTTATAGAGGCGATGTATGTGGCCAACTGTTTCCCTACTTTTAATTGGGCTTGGACTCCAGATCAAGGCCCTGTCCATGTGTACTATTCTTAGTTATGGGAGGCTAACTGTAAAGAACATTTTTATGATATTTGTGATCATTTTCTCGCTCCCTTTCACAAAACCATCTTTGGTTCTTACCCACATAGGATATCCCCAAGAGCTATCAAATCCATGAAAGGGATCGAGGATTGGAAGATAAAGAAGTATTATACCTACGTTAGAATATTCAAGGCCACAAGGACACCACATATGTTACCCAAATATGTACCCGATAAACTACTTGTGAGAGAGATAGCCTATCAGACAATAGAAAATGGAGTTACGACTTATTTATCAGAGAAAAACAAAAGGTATTGGCCCATATTTCCTCTTCACATAGGCCTGTTTTCTCTACAGAATAAGAGACAAACAAAAAAGGAGGATGAAACACTAATAGAATTATGCTTATGTGTTGGGGAATCAAAATCTCATGACCCCCGAAGTGTAGTATATGAGCATATGAGGGCCGTTAAATTGGCACCACAGATTGTGCATGAATCCAATTTTCCAGAGGATATTTTTCGGGATGCCTTAAGTTTTGAAGAGGATGTAGAAAGACTCACCACTGAAATAGCCCGAGAACGACTGAGGAAAGAAGAAGACTAGGATAGAACCTTGAGGCTGGAACAATTTAAAACCATGCTCCTAAACGATAAAGAAATATTGGAAACTAAAGAACAAGAAAATAGATAAAAGGAAGCAAAAATGGCAAGAAAAGAGGATGAGGCCAAGTAAAGGTACCAACAAAGAAAGAGGAAGGAGGCCTAAGAGAAACGGACCGAGTTGTAAAATGCCAAAGCAAAAAATCTTTCCTTTGAAATAAATAATGAGAATAAATAAAAAAATGTACAAAAAAAGAGAAGGAAAAAACAACATTTGTAAAGTAAGCAACATTGGTAACACATAAAGAAGCAAGGAGGAAGAGGGAAGATGAAGAAAGGAATAATGATGCCAAATCTCTAGAGAACAGACTAACACATGACAACAGGCCTTGGCACTAACTTTTTTGACACCTCGATAGAAGAATGTACTCCATTGGCTGCCATTGCATGAAGTTTATCGATCACATCTGTAGGAATAGGTTTTTAAGGTGCGTTTTGTTATTGTTGGTGATTTCTACTACAACCATAAGACGAGATCCATTGAAAAAATAACACCTAAAAGGAGAAGAGAGAAGGCCGATACAAGTCACGAGACTCCTGAAAGAAGTATCAAGTTGAAAGCAAGGCCAGACCCTAAAGAATATGCAATACAAGCAACTTCAACACTTAGTGCCTTGGATGTTGTAAACATTGTGTCAATTCATGAAGTTACAGGAGCTCTCGATACAACAAAATCCATAGTTACTGAGTTAGAGGCATCCCTAGAGAATATCAAATATACCATGGAAAGTGAGTCTAGAAAAGAGGTCCTAGAAATAGAACAGATCCATAGAGATTAGATACATAAGCAAATTTAGATCGAAGAAAAGAAGCTAAAAACAAAATTCAATAAGACAACTTCCCCCAACCAGAAGGCGCATATGGATGACATAGAAAGAATCAAAGCAACACATGCCCAAGAATTCACAAGACTCAAAGGTGAACAATATGAGATACATACTTATACTGAAAAGATTGAAGAACATGGTAGAATATTGCAGTAGGATAATGAGCTCTTAAGGAGAATTGTAGAAGAGAACCAAAGTCAGACTGTTGTTCTAGACATTATAAAAGAAGAAGCCATCAATATGAATGAAGGACTCATGGACACACAAAAAAAATCCTTCTACGCACTCAACAAAATACATAAGGCCAAATATGATCAAATGAAATTGAGTCTGCAGGTGAAGGATATACAAGAAAAATAGAAAAAGGCCCAAGAGGCCTACAACAGAGTTACTGAATGGAAGGATATTCATCAAAACTCCCCCGAAACTCTACATGTATATTTAGATAAGAAAAGAATCATAGATCTCTGACTCTTGGATTCGGGGATGGCAACGATCAAAGATATTAAGAAATCCATAGGAAAGCCATAGGAAAGCCTACTCACACAATTCAGAATTGATCCCATGAGAGATTTAGAAAATGCATCATCAACTCAAACAATGGTAGAAGATGTGGAAAATAGGAGAAACCTCATCATGAATTCCATTGAAGTCATCAACAAAGTTAATGCAGAAGTTGTAGAGATAATGTTAATACGACCCGCTAGGTTAATTTCGCTAACTGAAGATTCCTTGCAACGTGTGGAGCATAAATTAAAGACATAAATTATTACCCCCATATGCAACAATGAAATAGATCTTGAAAGGACACAACTATGTGGAGTGGATACTAGACTCGAGGACTTCAAGAAATGGAAAAGCTTCATTGACAAGATGCAACCACCAAGGCCCACTTGAATATTATATTGTAACCGAATTTTGCAGTAGAATCATATTTTTGTAGTTATTGTAATACCCTAATCAGGAAAGAGAACTGAAGCCTCGCCTCAGTGCTATGACAGTTAGAGAAATATGTCAATCTTCTCTTCATATTCTATAAAAGAGATGATTGTAAATGATAGAGGACTTTTGTGCTTTTGCAATTCAGATGGTATTACTACTTTCCTTTGAATAAAGAGAAAGAGGAATTTTGGAGACATGTGATTCTGGTGAATGTGTTTGAGATTTTTATTAATACTTTACTATTTATCTATGTTCTATGAATTTATTTTTGTGAACTATTTCTGCAGTTTCCTCTTGGGCATAGATTATCACTTGTTTCCTTAATTAAATACAATCAATGTTATTAAACTTGAGCACAATTTTTTTTTAACAACTTTAATTATCATCTGAATGTTTGATTTTTTTCTTATTCAAAATTTATCATTCTTGATCGTGTTTAATCCACGTTAGTTGGCTCATGATCAAGAGAGGTTTAATTTAATGTAGATCTGCATCTTAGTTTAGTTTTAGCTAGAATCATCTTAGTTTAATTTTAGATTTTAATTCATCTGAGGACCTTTGGTTCTCAAATTCATATTTAGATAGTTAATTTAGAGTGGTAACTAGGCAAATATTCTGGTTGGAAACACTATCTAGACCAAGAGTGGGTCTAATTGGGACCTGTCATCATGCATTCTCCCTTACCTATTTGAACGTGTCATTTGGGTTTGTCAATAGAAACAACTCTAGAAGGAGGGCCATATAACTGAATGGCTACAAATAAAGGCTCAAAGTCTTCTTGTTGTATTTCGCAAGTAAATACTTCATTGTCCAGTGATTCCCATCAATTTCGTTTCGAGCAAGTTTCACTTCCATCGTCTTATGGTGTGAACACATCGACTCAGACCAGTTTTCAACGTGCTTCCACTCATTCCAAATGTACATTTTCTTCACTTCAAACCCACATATTGATACCATTTTTAGGTAGTCCCAAGAGTATGTAGACCGTGTCCTAACTAGACAATGGAGCAGATAGACAGGTCATTATCCCATTGACTATTCGCTACCTCAAGTTCAGGAGAATCCTCATAGCAAAGATCCTTTCTTTATCGACCCTTTCGCATATCAAGAAAATCCTACTCTCGGAAACCCATAATATCACCTACCCTAAGATACATCATATTTTGACGAGACTTCCGATTTCGAACTTGAATGTTTCTTGCTTGTTGGTGGTGTCAGTGGTATACCTCCCTCTCCCCCTGAATCCCCACCTTATACACCAAGAAATGAGTCGGGAGAGGACTTTGAGGAGGAAGAAGAACACGAGAGTGAACTAGAAAACAACCCATTAAAGTTGTTCATGTATCACCCTCCAAATATGGTCGGAGCTAATGTGAATCAAAATTCCTTTCCCTATCAGCCTTGGATTTTTCTCTATGCAATCGCTACCTGTGATACTTCATGACATGCCTAAACACCTTTAGAAATTCTTGCCAAAGTTTGACCATGACCAAAAGGATTTTGCTGAAGACCACATAAAGAAATTCTTTATTTATGCACGACCACAAAATATTCAGAATGAAGATGTTTTTTGTTAGTTGTTCCCCCTTACACTTGAGAATAAAGCTTTGACATGGTTCTTCTCTTTGGAGGAAGCCTCCATTACTAGTTGGAGAACTTTTGAGATCATTTTTCTTAGGAAATTTGGGGAAAACAAAATGCCAACAACTTTAGTCCTAGAACTGTCAAGAATTAAAATGGATTCTAAGGAGTTAGTCAATGACTACAATAAGGATTTCCTTACTCTATTTAAGTGAATCCCACAAAGATCTAAACGTTGCCATTGAATTCTATACCTATGGTTTACTCATGTCCAGGGCGATGTTTGTTAAGAATGCTGAGAAAGCCACCCTCGAAGAATTTTTTTAGGAAGCTTATAAAGTTGAAAAGAACATGTTGAGTTTAAAAGGGAATCCTGGGGAAAAACCATCCAAATAAAAAGGTAAAACCAAAACAACTGTGTCCAAACCCTCAAAAGAGAAGAATGATTCAGATTCCATGGATATGGAATCTCTCCAGAGAATCCTTAAAAAACTCTCCAAGGAACTGATAGATTTGAAGATGACTGGTGGAGAAGGATCTTCAAACTCAAAGAAAATTTTCAGATCCCCCCCCACCCCCCAAGGAAGATAATAGTACTCCCGAGACCAACAAAACCCATCCTTCCTAGGTAGATGGGATTAATATGGAATATATTGTTCAATCCTTACAGACTTGGGCTACAAAAAATATGACTGAGGTCAAGGATGAAGGAGAGGAAAATCATGAACAACAAGAACAATATTAGGAATCTCAAGGAACATAAGAGCCATAGGTAAATTCATTTTGGGATATCGCTTATGGTGGAGAGGAAGAATAAACATAGGAAATACACCTGTCCCAAAATCATGTAACGACTAGAAGTTAGAGCAAGAACACTTCATCTAATACCCCAAACACTTCCAATCCTCCTACAATTACCACTTCCAATACTAAGCAAACCTTGTCTCCTACCAACCCGAATGCTCCCAACCTTTCTAAAAAGACACCCTCCAACCACAAAGCTAATGATCAAATGCCTAGGCCAAGTGCTCCTTCCTTTTCCCCAACAAAATTGGAATATGATTTCTTGGAATATTTGAAGAAAACTAAAGCCAATATTTTCCTGTTTGAACTCATGAGACTCCTTCAGATTCAAGTTTTTTTTTTAAACCCTATAGGAAAGACTTCTAATGACACTAAAGAAGTTAATACATGGACAAAAAATGGAACAACCAAAACTAGCCTATCCAACAATGACACTTAATCAAATATTCAAGTGGTCACAAATGCATCCATAACTAGACAAAGGTCAAGATATACTACCCTCCCTTTTCTAATTGTTTTTGAAATCTTTAATAGGAGCTTCCTCTAATGTGATGCCTCTTAAAGTATGTGAGAAGCTTAATATCAAGCCCGAGGCATCTAACATCCAAATTATGTAGTTAGACAGAAATCAAGTCAAAGTAATTAGGGAACTAAAGAGTGTTTTAATCAGAATGTCTTCTAACCCTAAAATTCATTATACTATTGATATCGTTGTGGTAGACATACCTGATAATTATGGCATGCTTTTGAGTAGAGATTGGCCTGGTACGTTGAATGGATATTTCACTACTAATTGGTCACATTTATGGGTTCCTTTCAATGGAAAACTTAATTAGATCAGAATTGATAGAGAAATACATATGAAGCATGTGGTTACTAATCCCAAATGAACCTATGATGTTTAATAGTTCAATTTTGGAAAATTATTCATATGATACATTTTTTGGGAGTTACACATATGAAATATCTTCTTTTGTGGAATCGACCACACAATCTGAAATCCTTCATTGCACTCAGATTGTTGAACCACATTGTGACATTGTAGATCACACTAACATTACTTCTAGTGTATAGTCTAACATAATATCCAAGGATAGATTAGAGATACTCACTAATTCCATAGACCCCAACAATTAAAAAAAATTTGAAAAGTTCAAATCAACTATTGAACAAAAAAAAGGGGATCCTAATATGTGGACGTTGTTTCTTGATGGATCCAAGTCTCTAGAAGGTGCAGGACCTGGCTGCATTCTCAAATATCCATGAGGAAATAAAATGTTAATTGCATGTAGAATTGAGTTCCAATGCACAAACAATACTACTGAATATGAAGCTTTGCTACAAGGATTGAGAAAGGCAGTAGAATTGAAAGCAAATAAAATTAAGGTATTCGACAATTCATAAATTGTTATAAGGTAGGTAAGGAATACCATACATTGTCTTTCAAGTTATCTTAAACATTATCAAGGAGAGGTATGGGAACTAATTCAATTTTTCGATGCATTGAATATCAATCCTATTCCTTGTTCATTGAATTGTGATGCTGAATAACTTGCTAATGGTGCATCTAGACTGATAGCATCAAAGGGATTAATGCGTGATAGTTTTTGTATTGAACTTTTGTATAGGCCCTCAATTCCCGAAAACATAGCCAACTGGAGAGTCTTCAATGATGATCAACAAATTATTAAATTTCTGCACCTTGAAGACACTTTCAAAGACTCTATTATAGATGGAGGTCAACATGATCAAATAAGGAACTTTGATGCCACCAATCAAGCTCAACAAAGAAATCAACCTGGTCCACCTAAAAACATACCTAAGAATGTAGTGAGACCGAAGAATTTTTTTGATCTCCAAGATAAGTTGAAGAGGGAAACAAACTGCAAAACCAACAACTCATCATTGCAGTTTGAAGTAGTAAATCTGGGAACAAGTACCACACCTCAAAATATCAATCTGGGAAAGAACTATTCTCTTGATGAAAGACAATATTTCATCCAGTTGTTCAAGGATTACAAATATATCTTTGCATGTGCATGTGAATACCTAAAAAATTATGAGAGCAAGATCATACATCACGTCATTCCAATGAAGCCTCAAGCAAAACCTTTTTAACAAACTTTGAGAAAGATGCACCCTAGTCTTGAGCCACAAGTTAAAGCTGAGCTAAACAAGTTGTTAGTCGCTAATTTTATATTCCTAGTCAGACATACTCAGTGGGTTTCCAACCTTTTACTAGTAAGGAAGAAGAATGGGGACATAATTCTTTGCATTGATTTTAGGAATTCAAACAGATCCTTTGAGAAAGACAACTATCTGGTGCCTCATATGGAGAAAATCTTGCAATGTGTATCTGGTTAAAAAATGCTCTCTTTACTGGATGACTTCTCTAGTTATAATCAAGTTCTGGTTGCCCATGATGACCAATTGAAGAATGATTTTCGAACTAAATGGGGAACCTATGCTTACATGAAAATGCCATTCAGTTTGATCAATGTTGGAGCAATCTTCCAAAGAGCATTTGATATTACTTTCAGAGGCCTAATTGGAGATTGTGTTGTGGTGTATTTGGATGATGTTACTATCTTCTCCAAAGGTAAAAATGACCATATAACCCATTTGACAAGAGTATTCAATAGGTGCAGGAGGTATGGTATATCCCTCAATCCAAAAAAATATGTTTTTGCAATTGATGAAGGTAGATTTTGAGGGTTCATCATTTGCAAACATGGTATGAAAATCAAATCTGATAGGATTGAAGTTATTTCTAAAATTCATCCTCCCTATAACAAAAAAACTATGCAGTCCTGCCCGGGGAAGATAAATTTTGTAAGAAGAATCGTCTGTAGCTTTGCTGAGAGGGTGAAACCTCTTCAAGACATGATTAAAAAGAATGCATAGTTCAAATGGGGACCTAAAGAAACAAAGTATTTCGACAAAATCAAAATAGAAATAGTACAATCCCATGCATTACTGAGCCCAAACTTCAGTTGAGGATTTATCCTCTACACATTTGCTTCAGATATTGCTTTTGCAGCTATCCTAACACAAAAGAACCAGGAAGGAGATGAATTTCCTATTGCTTTCATGAGTTTAGGTTTAAAATGAGTAGAATTGAATTATGTAGAAGTGGACAAACAAACTTATGTTGTATTTAAGGCTGTAAAATATTTCAGGCCTTACTTGATTAAATCAAAGACTAAGGTAATTGTCCCTTATCCTTCTGTAAGAAACCTTTTAGTGCAGAAGGATATAGGAGAGAAAAGAGCTAATTGGATAACAACCTTACAAGAGTACGACATGGAGATCAAACTTGCTAAAATTGTGAAAGGTTAGGGATTATGTAAGCTAGTTGTTGAATCAGTAAGTGATGAAGCAAAGAAAGATACATTGTATCAATATCACAACCTTTTCGAAAGGGAAGTTTTCTACATTCTTGTTAATTCCGACCAATGGTACTATGAAATGAAATACTAGTTAACCCATGGGTCAGCTCCACATTATATGGAACCAAAGAAGAAGAGAGACCTCGGGCTCAAATCAACCCAATATCAACTCATTCAAGGGATATTATGTGGAAAAAATTATGATGGTGTTTTCCTGGGATGCCTTGAAAAGAAAGATGCAAACAAGGTCTTATTTGAACTTCACGATGGCCCAACTGGTGGGAATTTTGGAGGTGAAACTACTGCTCACAAGGTCCTCAAAGTTGGTTATTACTAGCCTACTATGTTCAAGGACTCTCACGCATATGTATGAAAGTGTCAGGAATGTCAAAGGTCAGCTGGAAAGGAAAATAAAATTGCATCCCCCTGCAACATGTTATTATAGAAAGACCTTTTCAACAATGGGGTTTGGACGTGATTGGGGAAATTAATCCCAACTCTTCTCAGCTACACAAATATATCCTGAGTACTACTAATTATTTCACCAGATGGACAAAAGCAATCCCCTTGAAGACAATTAATGAAAATCAGGTGATATCTTTCCTTGAATCTTATATTATCACTAAGTTTTGTGTCCTCGAGTCTTTGGTTTTTGATAATGCCAAGTACTTTTCTTCTCTAATATTGAATGAATATGCTCTTGAACGAAACATTAAAGTTAAATATTCAACAAACTATTATCCATAAGGGAATGGATTGGCTGAGTCAACCAATAAAAACCTAATCAAAATCCTCAAGAGAATTGTCAATGATCATGAAATAAACTGGCATCTGGCTCTCTTGAACGCATTGGGGGCCAACATAGTAACACCTAAGTTCTCTATCGATAATTCTCCCTTATTTTTAGTCTATGGAAAAGAAGCGACTTTGCCTACCCATACCTTTTTTTCCTCATTACAACTTTCTCAATCTATTCAATATGAAACATGCCCAGTAATGCAACAAAGGCGAGATATGTTATTAAAACCGGAAGAAGAAAGGGAAAAATCCAAAATGAACTTAATTCAACTCCAAAAAGGAATCAAAAAATGGTTTGATAAGTCATTTGTAGGCCACACAAGTTTTTAGGAGGGGGATCTTGTTCTTAAGTGGGACAAAGCAAATGAGCTTAAAGGGAAACATACAAAGTTCCAAAAGTTATGGTTGGGCCCATATATAATTCATTGGAAAATTATGCTTGGGACGTTCAAACTCAGAACATTGGAGGAAGATGATGAGGAGCTCCCTATCAATGGTCAAATCGTCAAACTATACTTCTCTTGATCACCCCTGGTGATTTAGTATTGTACATAGTAGGACTCCCTTTGCTGTTTGAACCACTTTCGAATAAAATTTTGTTCTTGCTTTTGTCTTACAACTTTGCTTTTTCTACCACAATAAATCCCTTGCTAACCTCTTTCACATTTGAATTACTAGAAACTATTTTTTAGGCATAGTGAGCACCTTGCATGAGAATAGCTAGTTAGGTACTCATTGTAATGATGAAATGCCTTGTGTTTGGTATTAAAAAATTAAATCCAACTTATGGTTTTACTTTATGGGATGAATTCACCAGTGTTTGTTTGAGGAAGCCACCAATTTTGCATAACATGTGTGTGAGTTGTTGAAGTTGATAGGATATTGGTTTTCTGTGTGACTATTCTCATAGGAAGCTCATGGTTCTTTAGACAAGATACAATAACATCTCCAAGTATCTTTTGGATAATTCTCATGAGGCCTCCATGTCCTATAAATTCACAAGTTTAATAGAAGTTTGCTAGGGAAGAATCAATGAAGTAAAGTACTGACTGAGAACTACATTTTAAAATGACTCTTGTATCATCCCGCTTCCTTCACACCCTACATTCATATGCATATCTATAAATAAAATCTAAAAGGATGAACATTTAATGAAATAAAAGGGAAGTTGAAAGCACTATCATTAGTGTGGGAAGTATAAGTAAATCCATCGTGGCTATGGACGCTAATTAGCAGAGGGTCCATGCTTGTATGATACCAAGGCAACTTCATTGGGGCTATGGACGCTCCCTGGCAGTGAAGCAATGCTGGGAAAAAGAGATGAGGAATACATTGTGGTCTTAAAATAGTCAGGTATGAGACTATGTGGTATTCTACTCCTTCGATATTCTATAAATAAATTAACTAATCCCGTTTTTAATGTTCTCTCTTGAATTATGCTAAAGATCACCAGGAACAATCACTGTACCCTTATCCTTTCTATAGAGCAGTCTTTGTGGGTTCCACAATATTGGTCAGTCTGTAATTTTTGTGGCAAATTCAAAGAATTAAGAAATATTATCCGGTGGTTATTTTGAAACAGAGATAACTGGTTTTCCCATGCAAGTCATCATTTGTTGTAAGAGCACAACAACCCCCACCAAAACTAATAGTTTTGGTGGGGATCCATTCTACCAAAATTTGGCAAGGCACTACTCTTTACCTACCTGATTATTTATTCACTTACACGATTAATGTTTGCATATGGTCACCAAAGCCAGAGAGAAGAAGCTCTTTGTTAATCTTCAAGTTCATCTTTTCAGGCCTTCCATACTTTCATCCGCAAGCTCCAAAGTCATTGTCGGGTAAAAGAGATTGAAAATATTTCTTCGTGAGTTTTCCTCGAACCCAACGATGAAGCACCCCTATTTATAAAGCCATGTCATTGTCCAAAGGGCACGATAGGATTGGTTCCTAAGATCACATTAACATGATTCTATACTTGGGCCCCATTTCCCCGTCACTTCATGATACCACCTTTAGACCCACACGTGGAAAGCTCATAGTCGTTGATTCTTTTTGGTGAAACCTTTTTGTCGTCAGTAAATACTTTAGGGTTATGCCTCTATTCTTTCCTTTGCAAAATGTTGATGACAAAATTGCTTAAAAAGATCGTCGATGATCGAATCTTAATGTAATGCCACAAGAACAATGGAGAGGATTTATTTAAGTGACCGAATTAATAAGTTTGTAATATTATTTCCAACCTTTATCACTTTCCTCGAGGATAATGACAAACTTAAAGGTGTCATCGTCAGAAGATGAATCTACAATCTTTATCAAATAGGCTTCATCCTTACAAACTTTCGTTGACAATGAGTTATCGATGATTCCTTCCCCTTATTAGTTCCACTCCTTCGACGATATGATTAATGGTCATCATCCCTGGACTGTCTGTAAAAATATTATGGCACCATGTACGACTCTAACCGAGTCGGAGTTGTAACACATTTCTTCATTAATTGTACAAGGATTTGGAGGGAATTTGAGAAGTTTTAAAACATTGTGGATATTTTATTTACCTTACTTTTCTGTATTATCACCAAAAGGAGTAGACACTACTATTGAAAAAGTTTGGTCGATTGCTCTGTCGATTATTATCTCTGGTTTATAGGTAAGTATTTCGTAAGGAAATTTAGCAGCTTTTACCTATACAATTGTGATAAGTGCGCTTATTTGTTTAAATTGTATGGTTTATGCAGGTGGAAAAATGTCTCAGATGCTAACCAAAAAAAGGGAAACTCCAAATACCCGCCGCGCCTATTCTGGCTACAGTTCCATATTCTTTCAATATCTCCAATACAAACAACCTTGATGGGTTGGATCATTACCTCAATTATCGATAGATTTTTTACATGTTATAGAATCGAAGATTCTCGCTTGATGATCCAGACAATGGTGAATACATAAATATCTTCAAAAGTGATATCGACAAGGTAGTTGCTCACCCAAAACTCTTTCCTTACAATGATGTTGCAAGGTGGTGTTTTGCACATTTACAAAAATACACAGGCTTGATAGTCAATGCTTCGGGCCTCTCAATTTCCTCTCTAAGGACAAAATATGTCAAGGTTCGGTATAAAACCCTAGAACCCACTGTTGCATTGAACAAATCATTCCTGGACAAGTTCAGGATCGATTACAATGATTTTGAAACCCTGATGGAAGATTGGTTCGTTGATGAAGAATGGACAACAAAAAAGGGAGAAAGAAATGTCCCAACATAGTATTTAAAAAACCCTTATAGAATTCTGAATTCTATGATTTCCAGACTCTATGGTGAATAAACCAGTACCCATTTAAGGATGGAATAGTTTCCTATGGAATACGCAGTGGTTAAAGGCTACCAACCTTTCAATTAGGCAAGAATAATATCATTCAACATCACAAATCGAGTTATGGGCCCTAAAGGTATGAGAAATATTGGTTTCTACATGTCGTCCTATCTTATAGACACGATTTGTGCAACCAACTGTTTCCCTGCTTTTAATTGGGATTGGACCCCAGATAAAGGCCATGTCCATGTGTATTGGTCTCAATTATGGGAGGCTAAATGCAAAGAACATTCTTAGGATAGTTGTGATCATTTTCTCACTCCCTTACACAAATCCATCTTTAGTTCTTACCCACATAGGATATCCCCAGGAGCTTTCAAAGCCCTGAAAGGGACCAGGGACTGATACATGAAGATGTATTATACCTACATCATAATATTCAGGGCCACCACATATGTTACCCAAATATGTACTCGATAAATTACTAGCGAGAGAGATAGCCTATCAGACAACAGAAAAGGGAGATATGACTTATTTATCAGAGAAAAACAAAGGGTATTGGCCATATTTCCTCTTAACATAGGCCTGTTTTCTCTACAGAAAACGAAACAAGATGAAAAGGAGGCAAAAACCCCAAAATAATTGTGCTTCTATGTTGGGAAATCAAAAGCTCACGACCCTTGAAATGTAGTATATGAGCATATAAGGGTCGTTAAATTGGCACCATAGATTGTGCATGAATCCAATTTTACATAGGATATTTTTTGGGGTGACTTAAGTTTTGAAGAGGCAATAGAAAGACTCACCACTGAAACAACTCAAGAACGATTGAGGAAATGAGAAGACCATGATAGAACCTTGAAGCTAGAATAGTTTAAAACCCTTCTCCTAAAAGATAAAGAAATATTGGAAACTAAAGAATAGGAAAAGAGAGAAAAGGAAGTAGAACTAACAAGAAAATATGATGAGGCCGAGGAAAGGTACCAAAAGAGAAAGAGGAAGGAGGCCAAAGAGAAACAGGTCGAGTTGGAAAATACCAAAGCTAAGGATATTTCATTTGAAATAAATAAATAGGATAAATCAACAAGGACAAAAACATAGAAGGAAAAAACAGTACGTGCAAAGCAAGCAACATTGGCAACACATAAAGAAGAAAGGAAGAAGAGGGAAGATGAAGAAAGGAATAATTCTACCAAATCTCTAGAGAACATACCAACACACAACAACACAATTGTGAAAATAGGCCCTGTCACTAACTTGCTTGACACCCCGATAGAAGAATGTAATTCATTGGTAGCCATTCCAAGAAATTTATCAGTCACATCTGTAGGACTAGGTTTTGATGGTGCAATTGTCG
>ML779889.1:522118-532482 GCA_009831015.1 Picea engelmannii | reverse complement strand
ATTGCTGCCTTCACCTGAGCCTGTTGCTGGTTGACTAGGAGTAGGAGTGAAGAGGCAGGTTGTTAGGACCGTGGATTGAAGAAGCATGTTGTTAGGCCTATGAGAAACTCTCTCTAGGTGAGAGAGTTTGTTAGGAAAGGAGAAGCAGGTTGTCAGGCCTATGAGAAACTCTCTCCAGGTGAGAGAGGTTTCTAGGGAAGTGATTTTCCTGGAGGGAACTCAACTGCAACTATAATGCTTTGAAAATTCTTGTCCGGCATGTTGCTAAAGCCCTGGAAGGGAAGTAGGGCAGCCAGAGGAATTTTGATCAGAGAAGGGGCACACTACTTGGGGTGGGACAAACATGTGGGGAATGAGAGGATGTAGGCTGTTAGTGTGAGTTGGCTCTTGGGACAAAATCCTTCCCGTTGTTTGTGAAACTTCGTATTGTCTCAACCCAGCTTAAGAATCCCTTTACCCGGGTGGAGTTTAGACCCAACTCAGGGGTGACCCACTGCTGAGAGTGATGAGCAACGTGGTCTAAGGCTGGGAGGTTTGTGGAAGGTTTGCATGCAGTTGGTGGTCATCTATAAAAAGATAAGTACCATTTATATGTTCATTTACATGTTGTGTATTTGTACATGTTTTATATTGAGGATTATTTCCTGTGTATGCTGTATGTGTAGGCTTACTGTTATTCCACATTAAATTGTGTATTCGCAGAATGTAATTCTCTATTAAGTTTTATATGTATGATGTTCTAGAAGAGTTATGTGGGGCATAGCTTGGAGCTGGTCTCCCTCTGAGGAAGAAATTCATTTATATTGTTCTAAAAAGTGGGTAATCAATTGCAAAAATTATTTCTATGACATCTATAATTTTTTCATGAGTCCATTTCATTTGCTTTTGAAAAATATGCCAGCCCTAAGATTCAATCAAGAGGCTACAGATGCAATAAAAGAAATTGATGATTAGTTTATAGATAAATAATTTTCATACATCAGGATCTTTGGTTGTGAAGGGCCTCCTCATCTCTTTCTCAGGTATGTCCCAGACATGCTAGCATTAATAGAAATTGCATATCAGATTTTCACTGTCGGCATTGCAGTCACTTTGGCTAGAAATCAGAAAAAACAATGGCACCGTTTCCCAATTTTAGTAGGTATTTATACCTTGTCAAATATAAAACATGCTCAAAAAGAGGTTGACTTACTAGATGGAATCTGTCTTTCCCAAGGAGATTTTAAGAGACATGATCCAACAGAGGTTGTCAAAAAACATTGTGCTACAGTAAAAAGCAAAACATAGATTCATGAAGACAATCCTTTTGACCTTGTTTTCCAGAGAGCCATGAACTTCCATGTAGTATCCGAAAGAGTTGATGCCACAAGAGATAATGCTAATTTCTTGAAATTTATTGAATGACAAGTTAAGAGGAAGAAATATTTTCTTAAGGAAAATAATACAAAACAAGGAATTTTAGAAATCGAGGATGATGAAGAAGAATATAGAAATGAAACAGAACCAGGTGAGAATGCTTCTTCAAAAGAAACACAAGTAGACAAATCATCACAAGAGAAAATTGTAACAGGAAAAGAATATTCAAGCATAGAAAATACATAGACTCCTACCAAACTGAACGAGGCAAACACATCGTTGAACACCAACATAGACATGGAGGTTTCCCCCACAACACTTGATCGGATTATTGATCCTATCAATACTACTCCCATAACCTCAATTCTAGGAAGGCTAGTCACCACTACTTTTGATCTTGATAACATTTCACCTGCAGAAGATGCTATTATGTCTTTAGACAATTTTTTCTTTGATGACAAAACCAAAATTATAGAAAAGAGAAAGTCCAAAATGAGGAAAATGACCCATCATGAAGAAACCGCATAAGAAGTAACTCAATTATGGAATGTTGAACATTTGGAGGATGAAGAATTTGCAGAGGAATTTGTTGATTCCTTAGGGGTATTTGCCAATGCAAATAAATGGTCTATTAGCAGATTAACCAACCAGCTAAAGAAAGAGAAGAACAAAGTAAAGAGATTCTATAATAACAGAGGATACAAGAATATAGTTGGTCACAGAAACATGAATCTCAATTCAAAGCTGTCACAAAAGCAAACAATATTTCTCAGAATATCATTGCATAGTTGACAACAAAATTAGATGCAATTAAAATTGAACATGACAGATAGGTAGTCACATTTCTTGCATAAAAAGAAAAAAATCAGCAAATATTACGACAAGCATATAGTTACCTTGACTACTTAACTAGAAGAAGTGGAAATAAGAAATGAGAGTTCAAAAATCCTAAGAAAATAAGCAATAAAGCTTAATGCTAAATTATCATCTTCACAAGTATTGTTCTATTCAAGGTTGTTTGTCATTAGAGAACAACATGAACAAATCCCTGAGTTTCCTGTTGAGTCTATGTTACAATCTAAAAAGAAACAAGATCTCCAAGCTGTTTTTGATACTTTGAAAATATGGGAGGCATAGATAACCAATTTTCCACCAGGATACACCAAAATGTCTGAAGAAGAAAAAATGCAAATACAAGCTTCACTTGATTATTAACAAGCAATTTGTTTGTTTTCACAGAATTTCATTGATGAAACAAGTAAAACTTGCTTAGTATTATGGGATTCAATAGTATATATCATTGGAGAATACGAATTTCCTCATGTGAAATTTCTTGGAAAATCATTTCCATTATCAAATTGTCTTACAGATGTGTATCAACATGTAGACTCAAGGAAAAACAATATCAACATTTTGAATTTCTGGATTCTGGAAAGTGTTCAACAACTTCTCAATCCTCTAGCAGAATGTTAAAAAACATTTGATAGTTTCTTATCCAAGTTTTCAACCAAACGAGAAGAAATTGTTAAGAAGATTTATCGATGTAAATTAAACAAGGAAATTTCCCAGCCTCCGTTAGTTGCAACCATATTAGAAAAAGTTTCCCTGTGGAAAAATCAGGGACAAATGCAAGGGGAAAAAAGAATCACATGTGTTACTAGAGTTCAACAGAATATATCTTCTTGATATCACCTATAAAATCAATTTCAAATATCTGGGCCTATTGATTCCATCCAAGGGAGGAAGTAGTTATAGAATTTTGCATCTTCTCTCCTATTTATTGTAATTTTGTACAGAAAAATGTGATTGGAATTTCTAGAGAAAAGGCTATGTACACTGTAGTAAAATCCTTAATCTTTTGAGTTTTGTGGACCTGGAAATGGAAACAGTTCTATGATGTTTTAATGGTTTTAGTATTGTTATTCAACACTAATGAAATGTTTATTTTGAAAACTAGTTCTCGCTTTTGTCAGGTTTATTTATGAATGCATGTTTTATGTTTTTGGTTTCTGCACTCTTGTTAAAATTTTGAGAAAATATTATTGTTTATTCTTAAATGAATTTGATCATAGATAATGTGCAATTGAACATGAGTTTGTATATTAATGTCTATTGACTAACTATTTTCTCTACTTGTTGCTTATATGCATAAGTCCATACTAGTGTTTTTGCTATAATAACTTTTTCCTGGAATTTGACAGTTCATCCTGGTCTCATGTTTAATTTACATTAATGAATATGAATATTTCAATTGGTATTTTCTTGGTAACTATTTACTAAGTTAAAACTAAGATACATCGATGTTAACACTTGTCAAGTTATTTGAACTATTTTTGTTACCTGATAACTCATTTCTATCTCATATCCATCTTCAAACTTCTTCTTGCTTCTCACTAGAATACTACGAACTATTTTTGGATTCTAGTAAGAAAGTGTAGTTTTAGAATAATGATTAGATTAGTTCTTTCTTTTTCTGCGCAATTTCTTAGAAGAGCTTCACACAAACTCTTCTTCTGAAGAGAAAATTTCCTTAATGTAAACTAGACCCACATACCCGTAAGGATCACCATCCAAAACAAGTATAGGCCTAATTGGGGCTTTGATCATGTGATTTCTCCATGTTCCTTTTCAAGATTTATTCCATGGATCAATACATGTTAAAGTTCAGACATAGAGGTAAAATAGATACAATGAACAGAAATTGATTTACATGATAAATACACCACATTGGGGTTCCAATACCCATCTTACTATTAAATAGATACAACGACACAATGAGGATTCAACGAATCTATATGGTGACAATATCTAAACATAAGTTCAACTATCGCTAATTGGAGTTGACTCAATGACCTGACAAGCACCTAAATAGTTGGAGATTACATTTAAAAAAATGAAATTTTCAAATTTCTTATTTCTTAATATCATATCTTTTCATTATTTCATGAAGAACAAATTCACATTTTCTTGAACAAAACTTGCATAAAAATGTGCCTATGAACATCCTGTCTCAATGAAGTAGTTATAACAAAATGAAAGGAAAGTCTTTGCAAAACATGAAGTTCTTGATTTTGCCATACAAAACCCAATGGAATGTTCATTAGATTTATTTAGTTACTGGTTTATTGTTCTAATAGTCAATGAATAATGTTCACTAGCTAATGCTGTTGCTGGTATAACTAATGCCAACATTTTGATTCAGTTAAAACTCCATATTCATCTAATTGTTGTATTAGTTATGTTGAAGTTTCTTGAAATACTACTAAAACAAATTCCATTATTCTGTTGCTGATCCATTTCATGTGTTTGTTTGTTCTATGGAGATTGACATCTGTCTTACTATTCCTTTCAGCGTTGGTCCAGGTATAGAAGTGTAGCCAGATCTAGATAAGGATGAATGACCAATTCTCTAGTAAACATTCAAGGGTCTGAACTGAAAAGCTATTTTAATTTAATTTTCATCACAAAATGGACTTATGAAGTGCAAAGGTCTGTAAGGAAAATTCTGAAAAATTAAAAAAATGGTAGTGATCGTTCCGATCAGACTCCCTGCATAGTGGTATGTTATAACCCTTGACATGCTTCTTGCTAGGAAACCATGCCAATGATTCCATAAAATTCATTGGTTTTGTTTAACTTGGTCTATGCTAAAAAAAAATGTTTTGTTGACTTACTTTAGGTTCTCAATTACAATCCTTAAAGGTTAAAGATCAATTTTTAAGGGCATAATCTCTATGTTTCAGACAATTAAATATTTTAATGGGCAAGATAAGAGGTGAAAAAAACAAAATCTGATTGCAAAACAATGTATCCTTTGATAAAGATTATTTTACTTCCAGAAAGAAGAAATGATAACAAAAAATGTGTATTTGAACCAGAATATAATTTGAGAAAAAATGAATAATTTGTTAAAATATGTACATGAACAATTATATGATGGAAAAGGCTGAATAAAAAACTCAATTGTATTCACACCAATGGTACATATTTATAGTAAAATGGGTGATGCCACCTCATAGAGAGATTTGCATGATGATTAGGATAAACAATCTTAATTAACTCATTAGTCATCACTCTAGGATATATTACTAATATCCTAAATGAATAATAAAAATATAGGCGACAATTAGACTTAGTGGTTGGTAAGGTAATCCATAGGATACCATTCCCACACTCAATCACAAGTTCGATCAATAATACTAGCAATGAAGCATAAATTGGTATCATTTCCAAGTCTTCATACTGAAACTCCAGAACTGAGCCTCAATGAAGAAATGCCTAAAAAACTGCCAATCTGGATGTTGAATGGTTTATTTGAAATGAACTAGAAGAGAGTTGAGATATGGAAGTGAACAAATACAATGTCTGAACATTCCCCGATTGCTTGATAATTTGATCATTTTCCCAAGTATTTGAGCTACAAGAATATCATGTTTTATGCTAATTGGCGAACATGTAGTATCACCACTCTACTATCATTCTATCACTGAAAGTGCTCTCTAAAACTGTAGTTTGGGATAACCACTGACTAATTGATACCATGTATTTGATGGTTTTTTCGATTACCACTAACAAATTTTGACACTTTTAGGTGTCCAACAACATCCCAATGTATCATTTGTATGATTCAATTGCAAGTTATTGAACCATAATTCTGCTAAAGTCTGCCATCTACAGACTGTAGTTTCCCATTTGGCATATTTGATGTTTGTTTCTGTTGAAACTTTCGGTCGAAAAACCATCTTTAATTACATCATCAAATCCCTTCTTTGTCAGATGAAAGGAGATACCACAAGTGGTTTCATGAACCATCTTCACTTGATTTTTGAACTCCCCCCCTTAAGGTGCAAAAGAGTTACATCATTGTACTTCCCCCTAAGACTCAAGAGAGTACCATACGTATTCCATTTGTGTACAAAAAAAAGTGGGCATGTGAAAACAACCACATGTTATGTCATCCCATGAGGGCCATGCTTAAAAGCTATGCCATAAGGAAACCTTTTCTTACCCCCATGGAGCATAAATTGAAACTTTCAAAATTTGAAGGGGGGGAATTGGTAAACAATACAAGGTACATGCAATTGATTGGAAGTCTCATTTATTTGACAAATACTCGACCAAATTTTTCATATTCAGTAAATATACTTTCAAGGTTTATGTAGGAACCAAGTGAAAGTCACTGAAATTTAGTGAAAAGGGTACCGAGTGTTGGGTTCTCCTTATTTACAGAGCATTAGTGTTACTAGTGTTATTTTACTTCGTTACCATTAACATATATATCATGTACCAAGAAGTAGCAACATAAACAAGAGACAAAAAAGAACACAAGAAATTTATCCTGGGAAAACACCAAATGGGGGAAAACCCACCAACCTTTCTTAGATAGATTCCATTAACAAAGAAAGTCCAATCAGATAACCTAGCACAAGTGATAGGTTAACCATAAATACCACCCCAATTGCAGCAACAACACCATACAAAGGTATCACATCTCTTAAAGGAGTAGCGCACAAGAGAGAGATACCAAAAGACTGAACAATAAAAAACTGTGCAACTGCAGCTACTGCGTCACCTCCTCCAAACTTGCGCCTTGCTTCTATGTATATGGGAGAGTGTGAGTGAGTAAACACATGAGGTAAGGTGCCTCCTTGTTTATAGTCTTCCTGTCCTTCTAGCTGGGCTGAATTCTCTTCTGGGAAGGTGTATTTTCATTATACTTTATTCTTCTGGGCCAACTTCTCTTCTAGGGTATTTCAACATATGTCCAATGGACCTCTTGCTTATGGAATCTTATCTGCATATAATAAAGGTCATATAGGAGGGAAAGATCCTCCCACAACTACCAAAACATCAACATGCCCTCTTAGCTAGGGAGGAATCTTTCACGATGTATTCATCTGGTAGTCCATTGACTACTCTGCACTCTTCTAGCAGACACAAAGCTGCTACAATGCCTTTGGTAGATCGAATCATCAGGAAAAATCTCCGTGATCAAATGGTAGCACACACAACTACATCCAAACGATCTGGTAATCTCCATGACAATCAACTAGTAGCACAAAACTACTACAATGTCATCCAATAGATCACAACTACTGCCAAGTATTTCACAACTACTGTCTAGTGGAACACATCCATTGTAGTAGCACACAACTACTGTACAGAGTCACACAACCTATATCAATGGTACACAACCTCCAAAGTAGCACACAACAACTCTTCGGAGT
The DNA here is from genome assembly GCA_009831015.1 of Picea engelmannii. Lineage (NCBI taxonomy): Eukaryota > Viridiplantae > Streptophyta > Pinopsida > Pinales > Pinaceae > Picea > Picea engelmannii. The sequence goes on along the minus strand of ML779889.1, from coordinate 524,899 downwards.
CACACAACCTCCGCCAGTGGATCACATCCACTGTAGTAGCACACAACTACTGTCCAGAGATAGACAATCTCCGCCAGTGGTACACAACCACCGAAGTAGCACACAACTACTTTCCAAAGTCACACAGGCTCTGCCAGTGGAACACATCCACCGTATTAGCACACAACTACTGTCCAGAGACACACAATCTACGCTAGTGGTACACAACCACTGGAGTAGCACACAACTACTGTCCAGAGTCACACAACCTCCACGAGTGGAACACATCCACCATATTAGCACACAACTACTGTCCACAGGCACAAAGTCTCTGCCATAGTCATACAACTACGTGTGTGATATTTCTTCTCTTAGCAGGTCTGACAGTGCATTACCCCCTCAGTCACCTCACGTGATTGATCCAGGGAACCCTTGGCCAGAGGGGTTAGTCATCATGAGAAGAAACATCACACCTTCCTCTAAATGAGGATGGACATTCGAAAACACACCAAGCTTGTCCCTGAAGTACTCATACTTCACTCTTGATAAGGGCTTGGTGAGAATGTCCGCTATCTTCTCCTAGGTGGATATTTACTGAAGCTCCACATCTCTTGTCTCCACCATGTCCTGGATGTAATGATATTTTATCTCTACATGCTTAGACCTGTCATGGAATACATGGTTCTTGGTAAGCTTCACACAAATTTGATTGTCACAATGTATCAAAGTTGGCTCCAATTTTAGATAAAATATCCTAGCTAGCAACTTCTAGAGCCACACTTCATTACGACTTGCCACACTTGTTGTGATATACTTTGCCTTGATGTACTGAGTTCCACTGATGTTTGCTTTCTGCTTAACCATGAGATTATGCATGATTCCAGACTAAAAAAAACATCCATAAGTACTCTTCCGATCTAATGCACTCCCTGCCTATTCAGAATCTATATATCCCTGCAACTTCACATCTCCACCTGAGACATATCTCAATCCATATCCAACCGTACCATGAAGGTACCTCAACATATGCTTTGCTACCATCCAATGTACATGTCTAGGTTCAACCATGTGTTGATTCAAGGTATTCTCTGCAAAGCATATGTTTGGCCTGGTGTTACCAAGTACATCAAGGATCCAATCAACTATCTGTACATCGTAGGATCCACCAGATCTGAAGATTTGTCACTTAAGAGATTTAGATTTATCTTCATGGGTGTGGTCATGGACTTGACGTCCATCATCCCGAATTTCTTCAGGATCTCAACAATGTATTTTCCTTTGCTAAGAAAAATCTCATCTGATCTCTGCCATACTTCCAATTCCAAAAAGTAATGTATCAGACCTAGATCCTTCATCTCAAAATTTGAAATGAGCTCCCTCTTTCACCCAACTATGAGCTTCTCATTTCTTGTCAGAAACAGGTCATCCATATGTAGGATCAATGGGAAATCATCGCCAAGCTCAACAAATAACTGTCTGATCTAGTATATCATGTCCTAGGTGTCTGCATAAGCTTACACAAAGCTTCCTTTAATCTACAAACATGAGACTCCTCCTCATGTATCTTTGTGGCTACTTTATGTACAGTTCTTCTGGTCACTCGAGCAAGTGTCTCTTCATTATCCTCTCCCTCTTACTGGGATAATATTTTAGCCACAAATCTCGATTCACTCTTTCGTCTGCAACATAGTTGATATTGTAGATCAACTTGAAATTCACCACTGTCTTTCCTTCAGGTATCAGAACCACCTCCCACAAATCATTCTTCATGATGGAATGATATTCCTCCATCATGGAATCCTTCCATTCCTGCTTCTCAACAACTTCTTCAAAGGTGGAAGGCTCTGAATCAATGCCACATAGCATGTGTGATTTTTGTAACAGAGGAAAGTCTATATCCCAGTCTTTCTGACTGGATGTCACTGTATCAAGATCTACCGGTGACTAGGGAATACTTTCAGGAGATCTAACATCTCCTAGAAGCCTATGAAGCTATGATCTAGCCTCCTTAAGTCCCGGAAGATGTTAAGCCCTAATATTGGCTCATTACCCCTTAATTGGGGAATATTACATTAGTAATGTTATTTTATTTATGTCGGCTTTATTCCATTAGTTGTAATTATACCTCCTAGTCTCCTATATATACCTAGGATACATTTTCATTTGGAATCATCTTGTACTTGAACATTTATGTGGGGTAAAAGGAGGTTTCCCCCTCGAAGAGGATTATTATCTGAAATTATCTCTTTTTCAAGGCGTTGAGTACTTATTTCGATGTTTTTCTATGCTATATTGATATTTGGTTCTTAACATATGGTATCAGAGCTCAAGGTCTTGGGGTTTCGCTGCTACATCTGAGAAACCTTGGAATTTTTGCCAGAACTTTTTTTATACAATGTTTTAGAAGGAACGACTTGGAGGATATTTAGTACACAGATCAAGGTACGTTGGGTTAAAATTTCAGCTCCTGAGGCCTTATAATTTTGGAGATATAACCTGTGCAAGATAGGGTTTTGGAATCATCCTGAACTGAGTCATTGTGGAATTTTTGCTATAAATTTTTTTCTGTAATGTTTCAGACTCTAAACTCTGGAGGAGATTCACAAAAATTAGTAAGGTATATGTGGTAAAAATTTCAGCTTCTGGGTCATCTTACATTTGTAGATACACCCTGTGGAATATAGGGTATCTGACTAGTCCTATTGACTAGTCTCAAGAATGTGTTATAGGTAAAACAATCATAACTTCTTCCTAGAGTATCCAAATTGAGTGAGACTGATTTCATTGGATAGTGGACAGTCT
>ML779889.1:506396-517357 GCA_009831015.1 Picea engelmannii | reverse complement strand
TTATTATCTAAAATTATCTCTTTTTCAAGGCGTTGAGTACTTATTCTGAGGTTTTTCTATGCTATATTAATATTTGGTTCTTAACATAAGACGTCTCTCTCTTCTTCTGAATCAAATGACTCTCTTTGAGATCAATATTTCTCTGAGTTTGAATGATCCCTCTGAAGCTTGACTCCATCTGATTCTATATGATCTCCAAATCCACCTACGTTTGCTGCATCTGTTGAATTCTTCTGAAGTCTGATCTCCTATGGACTGTACTACTTGGTTTCTCCTCCCTATTGGATCCTAAGGGTTGACTCCCTATGATATCTAGCTCCTTCTGATTTGGTACTTGGTGGGGACTCCTGCCTCACCATTGGTGGAGTCATCTACTTCTCTTCATAGTATGGCTTATCAATGTCATGTATCTATATCTCCTTTTCATTATGCAAGGTATCACAAGAACATGCTAGTTTTACTGCATTGTTTCTAGGTAGGGCCCTTTTGGCACTACTAAATCTTCTTTATGATCTGAAGAGTTGTCAAATTAGATGTACAATCATCTTTGGAGCCTTCTTCTCCTCACATTAAATCTCCATGAGATATACTCTTCTTTGTCTTCTTATTCACATGGGTGTGTACGTTCGTGCACACAGTTCTATGTCTCAGTTAGAGATTGCCTAAATAGTTGCCTCCTGCAACTATCATCATAGATCCTTCTCAAAGCTATCACTCGTGTCTTGCCCGAAACAAGAGACAAGAACAAAGTTTCCATGGTAACCTCCATGGAATGGTTAGTAATCAAGAACATCTCCTAGAGGAGATCAATTTCATCTTGCAGACAAGTATATCATCAATAATGAGCATTTTCTTAATGGTAATCGTACCGACAGTATTCAAGTGTACCTAAAAATTTAATAGCAATAGAAAATAATAGAGCTATAAAGATTGCTATCCTAGGTACAATACTTTCTTAAGTAACAACAATATAAAATATCAAACTTGATAGGAAAAACCAGAGTCTGGTGTTGTTGTCTTGCTTGAGTTTCCTTCTATCGTTCATATGAAAACACCATTGTCTAAAAGACAAATTCTTCATCCCTTGATGCCTTTGAGTGCTCTTTCGCTTCTGCTGCATGTGCATGGAGTTTCTTCTTCTCCTTTTGATTTCTATATGGACATTGAAAGGCATAATGTCCCAAATTTTGGCAACTATAACATCTAATATTTAACACATCCTTCTTGTAATGAGGTCTCTTAGAATTCTTCGGGCTACCTTCTTCCCTTTTCTTTCTCTTCTTCGCTTGAGCAACAAGTGCTTGATTTTCATCCTCACTATTCTTTTATGTCTTGGATATCAGCCTGGATTCCTCTTGAGTGCAATCTGACCATAACTTTTCAAACTTGGGCAATCTCCTTCTTGCAAAAATTCCTTGGACAAATGGGTCCCATGCGTGAGGGAATACATTGAGTGTGGTGGTCACAAGTTCAACATCTTCTAATGGATCTCCAATAGCTAATAACTGATCCTTGATCTGCAAACTCTTCATAAAATAGTTGACCATTGTTTCTGACTTGTTCATTGTCACGTTTCTGAGTTGATGCCTCATAGTAAGATTTCGACTGGTATTATTACTTTCATAAAGTCTGGTTAGGGAATCAAACATCTTGTTCGGTGTTTTTAGTTCTGATACATTAGGTATCAGGTGATCCTTGATTGAGTTTGTCAAGATCCTCTTGGCCTTGACCTTATTCTTCTTGAACTTTTTATTTTCTTCTTCATCTTTGGGTTCTGGAAGCGTCTTCTTAACGTGATCCAATAATTCATTCTCTTATAGAATTATTTGTATTCTATGCTTCCAGGATTTGAATTTATCTGCTCCATCCAATCTATCCTCAACTCTTATACTGGTTGACATTTTCACCGATAGAAACCCTAGCACTGAAAAACCTCGATTTTTCAATCTTCACCAAACTACACACTGAGGGTTTCAGGGGGTGCAATAGGTTAGGATGCATTTCTATGTGAATGAATTATTCCCAATGTCCTTGGGATAGTGCTTAACGAGCTTGACAAAGTATTGCAGCTACAAGGTGTTGCAAGGTGCCGTTGTACCGATCTTCCTTCTAGTTGTTAAACTACTATGAAGGTAACCAACTATGATACCATGTTGGATTTTCCTTATTTACAGAGCATTAATGTTACTAGTGTTCTTTTACTTCATTACCATTAATATATATATCATGTACTAAGGAGTAACAACATAAACAAGAGACATAAAAGAACACAAGAGATTTATCCTGGGAAAACCCCAAATGGGGGGAAAATCCAACAACCTTTCTTAGATAGATTCCGTTCACAAAGAAAGTCCAATCAAATAAAACCTAGCATAAGCTATAGCTTAATCAGAAATACCACCCCAGTTGCAACAACAACACCATAAAAAGGTAGCGCACCTCCTCAAGGAGTAGCGCACAAGAGAGAGATACCAAAAAAATGAGCAATAATAAACTGTGCAACTGTAGCTACTACGTCACCTCCTCCAAACTTGCACCTTGATTTTGTGTAGCTGGGAGAGTGTGAGTGAGTGAAAAAATGAGCTAAGACACCTCCTTATTTATAGTCTTCCCGTCCTTCTAGTTGGGCCGACTTCTCTTATGGGAAGGTGTCTTTTCATTATACTTTATTCTTCTGGGCCGACTTCTCTTATGGGAAGATGTCTTTTCATTATACTTTATTCCTTTGGCTCGACTTCTCTTCTAGGGTATTTCAACATCTGTCCAATGGATCTCTTGCTTCCAGAATATTCTCCGCATCTAAGAAAGGCCACATAGGATGGAAATATCCTCCCGCAGCTACCAAAACACCAACATCGAGATACATTCAGGTACAAAAGATTTCCATCTTCTCTTCAAAAGAAGCAAAATTTTTACACTTGTTGGATATTTAGATGCCAAATTTGCAGGTGACATTGATGATAGAACATCCACTTTAGGTTATCTAATGGATATGGGTTCAACAACAATATCTTGGAATTGTAAAAAGCAGACAACAATTTCCAATTCTTCAGCAGAGGTAGAGTACATATCATCTTGGGAAGCAACATGCGAGATTGTATGGCTATGTAGAATTTACTTTAGAGTTTAACTATATAAACAAGCTCTTTCTTCAAGTGAGGTTAAGAACGTTATGAGTCCTCACTTCTGCTTGTAATTAATTTTTTCTTATTAATAAAATTATGTGTCCAAGGACACTTTGTCAACACAATTTGTTTCTATTAAAAAAAAGTTTAATAAAAATTAAGCACATGTCCTCTTGATATTGACACCATGTCAAAGAAATTTGTAACTTTAAATGATCCTTTTCACTGTTTGCAACAATTATTGTTGAACTAAATTATCACAATCATGACATAAAATACATTCAAGAGGAATTTATAAACATATAGAAAACATCAACAACAAAACTCACATGAACCGAGACACATAAATTTGAATCATTCAAAACTTGTAAAATTTTATTGGAGATCTAGTCTTTCCTGCCCCCCCCCCCCAAGTCTTTCATAGAAATTTATACAAACTAGGTTGTAGCCAAATATGGTTATTAGTTCCTATTTCCTAGATTTTCATATACACAAGATCTTTGACTTCCTAAAAATATGAAGATCAAAAGACAACTGTTACAATCCCTAATTTTCTTCAATTATCTTGCTGAGTCATTCTGTCAACAACTGGATGAAAAGTTTCCATGTTTCGCTTGAAGGATACTGGAATGACCTCATTTGTTTGAATGCAATATCTAGCTCGATGTATTTCTCATATGTAAGAGGATTTGAAAATAGATTTTTAATTTGCTAGAGAATGTAGAAATAATCTATGAGAAGATCCACAATAGTTTTCCCTCTTAAACTATCATCCATACCTTGGAACTTTGTCTCATTTTGTGATGTAGGAGCATCGCTCCACCTCAACACACACCAGTCAATTAGCACGCACGATGCACATTCAAGGAAGGGAGAGGCACCTCCCTCTCATTTTTCCTTGAGAATCAAAAGCGTGATACATACATTAGTGATGACAAGTTGGAAGAACTAAGTTGTGCCTTCACACAAGCTGGAGATAAGGTCACTATTAGGTGGTTGACGGTAGGAGGGATCTGCATCCGATTTGGAGCAGATTTCCATAATTGTAATTTGCCCATTAGACAGGCGTTTTGAATGGTGATTTGACACCACTAGTTTAGCTTGCAAGGGAAGCTCGTCGAGCCCCTCTTGTATAAATCTTTGTATTGTTGAAAAGTAGAGGGTGGATTGTAAGGGCTGTAGGGGTTAGCAAAGATAGAGTTAGCCAAGAGAGAAACACAGAGAGCCGAGACTCAGTTGTAGCTCAGACTCTGCTATTGTAATTTGACATTCTACCATTAATAGAAAATGACAGTTTTTCCTGTTTTCAAATTATGTGTAATGGATGTTGTGTTATGAATATCATTTATATGCATTTGAATTATAGATGAATGTTAGAAATTGTCTGGAGGGATAGAGATACAATTTTCTATCCGTAAGTGTGTTGAATTAAGTTTGGTTCTCTAGGCTAAGTGCAATGATTGTGCAATAGAGCAAGGAAACTCTGTGAGTCGACGCAAGGAGTGCGTGTCTGAACTCAGTGGATTCAAAGGAGAAGATGTTAGGAGGGCACACCAGGTTAGTTCACAGACTCGGGAGGAAATTTAAAGTTGGTTAAGTACCTTGGAAGGAAAGACTGTGTAAGGGAAGATACAGTCCATAGTTATTGAACACTCTGAAACACTCTACCAGGAGGGCATCGAGTTAGTGTGAGAATGCACAAGGACAACACGACTGAAAGTGTTTTTATCCTTAAAAGAATCCCAGAATTGCTGAACATTTCGAGGAAGGAAGGCTTTGTAGGAGTGCATCAAAAAAGGAAAGGAGATGTCTTAAGATGCTCAGATAGGACGAGGGAGAAGCCATCGAAAATCTTAGCCGGGCACAAGGAGTGCTCCCAGGAGACTGTAAGTCCATCTCATAGCTTAGGAGGAAGAGCGATACACTACCAAGAGGGAAAGAGGAAGTTCACAAAGGAACGTGGAAACCTTGAAGATTTTCAAGCCGAGCAAAGTTGCAGTAGAAGTTTGCACGGAACTCTACAAGTAGTGCAGAAGAAGTTTGAGAAAAGCCTAAGTCTCGAAAGAGAGATTTGTGCTAATTGTACAAAGGGGTTGAGGACTTGTTGAAGTCTTGAAGATAGTGAAATATTCCATTGTAGGAGGAGATAGGTGGCAGAAGATAGAGAGGTTTAGAAGCAAGAACTTCGGGAGGTTTTCCGAGAGCAAACATGGATCTTCGCGAAGTGATGAAGAGTGAGTTGAATCTAGACCATTGGATCTAGAAGTCATGTGGTAGAGATATACACATTTTAGAGGAGGAACCCTTCAGAGAAAATCCAAGAGGAAAGAATACCCGAGGAGTTGGGAGTCAAAGAAATGCTAGCCGTTCATTGAGATAGGACACGTGGCGTGAAATCAACAATTCGTTGGTTCACAGATTGGGGAAAGCAGAGTGGGAGAAGGAAGGACTCGCGAAGTCTGAAATCATGAATTGATCACAGTTGTTGATCGTGAGAGGAACATGGACCATAGATCTGGTCTTGAAGAATTCACTGATTCGGGAATCAGGGAAAAGGGAGTAAGCCGTTCGTGAAAGTTTCGAAGCACGGGGTCACGAAGGGAGCTGGCCCATGGTCATAGTCCATGGTCACATCAAGGAGGAAGCCTAACACATGGAGCTAGCAGTGTTGGCATTAAGTGTTGAAAAACCCTAAGGAGAGGGTCCGTAGGGGCCACACAACCTATGCTGAGAAAGCAAAGGGCATGTGTCAAGTTAAATTGGTTCCTTCAGGAGCCCGACGAACCATTCGATTTGATGAATTGAACTATCCTAGACCAAGAGATCGAGAAGCCCCAAAATTACAAAGGGAAGGGGGCGAGGTTTGCGCCAAGAGTGGTATTAGAGAAAATGCAGGATTGCTTTCTGTAGGCAATGGAGACAAAGTGTAGTACTCTGTTGAAGTTGTTGCAAGGTGTGAAACAGATGATAAACAATCATATGGGATGTAGATGAAGCAAGATGGCCATTGGAATTTATGAATGCGGTCAAGGGAGAGTCTGCCCACAGAAAAGCAAAGCGGAGATGGAGAAGGAGCTCAATGAAATCCGAGCCCATATGGAGAAGCTAGCATTCAAGATGTAGTAGGAAGCAAAGGTGCGTTGGAGGTATGAATGGCCTTTGAAGAGGACAACTAAATGGCATGTTTAGATGTTGTTGGCCAAAGGGAAACAATAGGTGTTAAAAAGGTGGCTGAGGTATGCTGGAAATCTCAGTGACGAGGGAAAGAGATTTGACAGAGGTCTCATAGGTTGCCAGGTGGGAAATGAGAAAGGATCAGTGGATCTCGCAAATTGCCAGGTGGGCAGAGGAGACATCCCAAATTTCCAAGTGGGCAAGGGAGGAGAAATGAGCTCAGCTGAGAGTTCACATCAGAGGGTGTTGATAGATGAGGAGGAAGTAGAAGAAATACCTCACTCATATGGAGGTTCACGCAGAACTGTATACCGTGTGAATGAAGATGATGAGAAGTTGAATATTTCCACCATCAAAGAGAAGGATCAAAGGGCTGTTCTTATCATTGGAGGAGTCGAGATATTCCTACTAAGTGACTGAGGAGAGGCTAGCACAGATGTTGCAGATGTAGCAGAAGGACAACAAGCTGAGACCGTCATGAAGGAGAAGGAACATATACAGAAGTCTATCCCAATAGAAAGAGAAGAGCATTCAATATAATTGCTCAAGATTTTCAGCTAGGAAGCTGAACATGAGATGACTGCATCATTGAAGTCTATAGCAGAAGAGGAAGCAAACAACATAGACTTTGATGATCAATGTGAGGAATTGAGAGCCCTAGAAAGAAGGGTAATAGTGCAAATCATGCACATCCAACATGCTAAGTTTGAAGCAGATGGAGGATCATACCAACACGTGTTGCAGCTGGAGGAAGCTGGAAAGGAACCAGCCGAAGAATTGACAGGAGTCAATCTATCAGAAGTGGTAAATGATCAGAAGCCCTGTGATGAGAATATTACAGGAGTGGAAGCTGCAGTAGAGTGGCGATCCAAGGCCACAAGAGACGAAGAAGATAACTTGGTAGATCAATGTGATTTACCCATGGACAAGGAAGAAATACAACAAGCTAGTCTGCAAAAGGAGAGCCAGCCGATGAAGCAGCTGGATCAGGTGGTTGAGGGGATAAGGAAGCTGATGTTTAAATCAATAGAGGAAGCGATCAACATGAGGAAGCTGAACATAAGGAAACCTTCACGAGCATGGGATGATGCAAGAGTAGAAGCAATGAAGCAGAGGAGTTGGGAGACAACTCCAAGAGAAATTTTGGAATCTAGGAGGATTTCAACCACGCCGGAAATCTCATGAGCAGGAGCTCATGATTTTCGAAGTCGTGGAGTATGATGCAGGAGCATCGCTCCACCTCATCACGCACCAATCAATTAGCACACATGGTGCACATTCAAGGAAGGGAGAGGCGTCACCCTCTCATTTTGCCTTGAGAATCAAAAGCATGATCCAAGCATTACTGATGACAAGCTAGAAGAGCCAAGTTGTGCCTTCGCATAAGATGGAGATAAGGTTGCCATTAAGTGGTTGACGGTAGGAGGGATCTGCATCCGATTTGGAGCAGATTTCCATCATTGTAATTTTCCCATTAGATAGGCGTTTTGAATGGTGATTTGACACCACTAGTTTAGCTTGTGAGGGAAGCTCATTGAGCCCCTCTTTTATAAATCTTTGTATTGTTGCAAAGTAGAGGGTGGATTGTAAGGGATGTAGGGGTTAGCAAAGATAGAGTTAGCTAGGAGAGAAACACAGAGAGCCGAGACTTAGTTGTAGCTCGGACTCCGCCATTGTAATTTTACATTCTACCATTAATAGAAAATGATAGTTTTTCCTATTTTCAAATTCTATGTAATGGATGTTGTGTTATGAATTTCATTTGAATTGTAGATGAATGTTAGAAATCATCTGTGGGGATAAAGATACAATTTTTTATCCGTAAGTGTGTTGAATTAAGTTTGGTTCTCTAGGCTAAGTGCAAGCAGTGTGCGATAGAGCAAGGAAACTCTGTGAGATGACGCAAGGATTGGGTCTCTGAACTCAGTGGAGTTAGAGGAGAAGCTTCCAGGAGGACACACCAGGTTAGTTCACAGACTCGGGAGGAAATTTCAAGGTGGTTAAGTACCTTGGAAGGAAGGAATCTGTAAGGGAAGATACCGTCCAGAGTTACTGAACACTCTGAAACACTCTGCCAGGAGGGCACCGAGTTAGTGTGAGCGTGCACAAGGACAACACAATTGGAAGTGTTGTTATCCTTAAGAGAATCCTAGAATTGGTGAACATTCTGAGGAAGGAAGGCTCTGCAGGAGTGCATCGACAAAGGAAAGGAGATGCCTTAAGATGCTCAGATAGGCCGAGGGAGAAGCCATCTAAAAGCTTAGCCAAGCGCATGGAGTGCACCTAGGAGACTGTAATTCCATCTCACAGCTCAGGAGGAAGAGAGATACACTGCCAGGAGGGCAAGAGGAAGTTCATAGAGGAATGGGGAAACCTTGAAAGTTTTCAAGCCGAGTAAAGTCACAACAGAAATTTGCACAGAACTCTGGAAGGAGTGCAAAAAAAGTTCGAGAACAACCTAAGTCTCGAAAGAGAGATTTGCGCTATGTGTGAAAAGGGGATGAGGACTTGCCCAAGTCCTAAAGAGAGTGAAATAGTCCATCGTCGGAGGAGACAGGTGGAAAAATATCAAGAGGTTCGGAAGCAAGAACTTCAGGAGGTTTACCAAGAGAAAACAAGGATCTTTGTGAAGTCGCGAAGAGTGAGTTGAATTCATACCATTGGATCTAGAAGGCACGTGGCAAAGATCTACTCATTTTGGAGGAGGAACCCTTCAGACAAAATCCAAGAGGAAAGAATACCCGAGGAGTTGGGAGCCGAAGTAATCCTAACCATCCATCGAGATAGGACGCATGGCGTGAAATCGACACTTCAGTAGTTCAGAGATCGGGGAAAGCAGAGTGGGAGAAGGAAGGACTCACAAAATCTGAACACATGAATTGATCACAACCGTTGATCACGAAAGGAATGTGGATCGTAGATCTGGGCTCGAAGAATTCGCTGATTCGAGAATCGGGGAAAAGGGAGTAAGCAGTTCACAAAAGTTTTGAATCACGGGGTCATGAAGGGAGCTATCCCACGGTCATAGTCCATGGTCACATCAAGGAGGAAGCCTAACACATGGAGCTAGCAACGTTGGCGTTAAGAGTTGAAAAATTCTAAGGAGAGGGTCCGCAGGTGCCACAGAACTTGCGTCGAGAAAGCAAAGGGCCCGTGTCAAGTTAAATTGGTTCCATTAGTAGCCTGACAAACCATTCCGTTCGATGACTTGAACGATCCTAGACCGGGAGGTTGAGCAGCCCCAAAATTCCAGAGGTAAGGGGGTGGGGTTTGCACCATTTTGTCTAGATATGAACAAACTCTTTCTGTAACTTTTGATTGATAAGAAACTTCCTTTATCATTAAAAGTTGAAGGTAACCCTATCTTGACTAGGTTTTCAAATTGATTTCTGAAACAATCAATGCTTTTCTTCACCATTAGGCATTTGTTCTGAGTTATCTGCAATAAATTCCTTTTTGTGAAAATGTTTTTCACACCTTTGCTTATTAATTCTTCAGTGGAATTGGAGTTTAGGAACTTAATAACCTGGGTAGAAACTTGTGTTCGAGTTCCTAATTCCTGAATTATTTCTTTATAACTTAATCTGCTCCATCTGTTAATAACATTTCATCATCAATTATCTTGAAATGGTCCCATATCTTTCCAATTTATTTTATGATTTCATCCTAGGTGATGTCTTTGGCCCCTACCAAATAATATTTACTGGACAATTTGTTCTTCAATTGTTCGATGTCTATAGGCATCTTATATTTGAGCTTTTCATTTTCTGCAATGACTTTATCCTTGTGCTTGATTTCCTCAACCTATGTTGTAACTATTTTCTTCATTTTTTCAATCTCAGTTCCCTTTAGATCCAAGTTTTCCAGTGCTTTTAATAATCCATTTGTTGGATCTGCTGATGTTGTTGCATCTGATGAAGAAGATTCTCCCTTTAAAATTTAAATATGCTTTTCCTCGAATTCCATATGTTCTTCCATTTGCACGATTTGTTTCATGAATTTATCCTTTTCTACTTGGATAATATGCAACTCTGAAGTATGGACATGTTCAATTCCAAGGATTTAAAGCTTGATTTTCAATGCCTTGATCTCTGTATCTTTATTTTTCACCAGGGCTTGCATACTTGCCACTTCCAGTGGATTGGCTCCTAAGTCCATTACCCATTGATCTAATTCCTCTACTCTTATTTGCCTAGTTCTATTTTCCAACTTCTCATTTTTAAGCTGGTTTCTAGGCCTCTCATTTATAACTTGCAACTTCTTTATTCCCAAGTTGACTATCATCACATCTCTATTTAACATTTCTCTAGTCTGTTTATGCAGATCCATTTTATCCAATGGATGCACTACATTCAGATCAATAGATACCTTGGTGACCTTATTATGTTGTTTTGTCTCCATCACTACTATATTCAATATAACTTTTCCATAATAAATAGCAGAGAGAAGCCTTGTCTAGGATACTCCTTGATCAAAGATTTTTTGGAATAATGTTTTGCTTGATATTCGAAATCATTTTTCTAATATCCATGAATTGATTAATATAATCAATATGCTTTAATTGATTTGTAGTTGAACACTCTATTTCGTTATGACCCTATGTACTCTTGGGCTACTTTGATGATGACACTTCCACAACTACAACACGTCCTTTGTCCACTG
>ML779889.1:383107-466196 GCA_009831015.1 Picea engelmannii | reverse complement strand
ATATTATTGCTGATATATACTGTTATCTATTGCTGCAATTTAGGGACAACAAGCTTAACTTTCTGATCCAACTAACATACATCATTGCAAAGTGGTTTTTCTTGTGTCTCGGGCAGGTATTTCACCATTTACAGGTTACTCAACATAGTTGGCAACCCTTGGGCCTTCCCAAGACTTCATTCCACACATTTCACTCCACTTAGAATTTACCTCTAGGGGCTCCACTTCCATCTCTATCCATATCCATCTCTTTCCCCCTAGGGTCACCGAGATCGCCTCCCAAGAGTGACCTAGTCACCCTTGAAGTGCGAGACCTATATCGAGGTGACATTGGGTGTAGGATTCCCAAGTTGTAGCACTTGATTTTTTGGTTGGGTCGGGATTCGACCAACCTACAACTTGCTCTATAACATGGACACTAGAATTGGAAGATATAGACAAACACAAGAAGTTTGATCACTTGTGGTATGGACCTTTCAAGATTGTAGCTGTAGAAGGAAAAAATTCCTTCTCTCTTCAAAATTTGGATGGAGAAAATTTGGAAGCCCTTGTCAATGGGCGTTATTTAAAACATTTTATTAAGTAGATAGTTTACTCATTTTTCTCTCATTGTAGATATCGGTTTGGTTTTGATTGACATTGGCATTTAATTTTATTTTTTAAGCCCAAATGGGTTAAGAACTCATTTTATGAATTATAACCCAAATTATGGCTAATTGAGTGTTATTTCTTTTCCTAGTTAATAAATTTCTTCTAATTGATGACAATTTTTAGTTGAAGAATATAATTTTGTTTGTGATCAATTAGAATATGTTTTGGTTCATAGGAACAAAATTAGTTTTAGTTTATATGTTTTGAATAAATTAAGTTAAACCTTTCTATATTACTTCAATATTTATAGAAATGATAGATCTAGGCAGTAGAATAAAAAGCTAGACATGCTGTTTTTACAAGATTTGTGAGAATTTTATTCATTTCTTTATTCTGATTGAAAAAAGTGTGTTTAGGGTAATCCTTTGAAAATTAGGCTTTGATATTGGACTATAACTGACTAGTTTTCTCAAGGCTAAACCTTAATAAAAACTACCACATAGAAATTCTACCTATAAGAAAAGGTATAGTTACATTTGAGAGAAAATTAATCTCAGAGTATTCTTTAACATGTAGACAATTCTATTTTATTTATATAAAAAACATATATCATCCCTTGTGTTTTATAACACATTGATTGCCCCCACTTCTAATCAATAAAGTAAAATTTTAAAGACAAACAATGAAAGGAAATTCAATAATGATTCCCCCCATCTTGTCCAAAAAGAGATAATGAAAGGAAATTCAGAAATGATTACCCTCATCCAGGGATGATTTTAAGGATGGAAATTTATTTTAAAATGTAGAAACCTTGGTGAATCTTACTAATCCTTCATATGCCAACTATAAATGTTTGGCGATATTTTTGTAAAAATATTCAAATTTCTAAGGATTTTATATAGTTTGTATAAATTTTTGGCGATTTTTAAGTTAAAATAATTTTATTCTATAGAATTTGGGCGAATCATTTTTAGAATAGAGAATCGTTTTTTGGGAAAAACCATGGAAAATTAGGCCATGAGCGAAATTTAGCCCCTAAAATCATCTCTGCCCTCATCTCAAATAAATTAAATTATAAATTGAAGTGGTGAAAGGAAATTCAAGTTGGGGTATGCAAATAAATTCACCAGGGCTATGGACGCCTGCTGGCAATGAAGCAATATCTGTGATATCTATAAATGATGTTTCTACATATCTTCATTATTACTTTGATATTAATTATTTTTCAACAATTTCTGTATCTTGATCTGATTAGGTTTATCTAAAATAAATTTAATATTATTTAAAGCCTTGAGTTAAGACAAAATCAGTTAGAAATCTAGTGTTTAAGCTAAATTTAGATTGATTATTTTAGACAACTCTTGAGTAAATTTTAATAAGGAATTTCTTTATTAGCCTTTCTTGAAATCTTTATTCAAGCATGTATCAATTTTGAATATTGACAACTTTATCACTTCTTATGTAAGATTTATCATAAAATAAAGGATTTAGTTTTAAGTTTCTTTAAACAAATTTTTATTTTATGAGAATAATGACTCCATTACCCAATAAAGGAACTTGGTCTGCCTATTCTTTAGTGCCTTGCATGGAGACACAATCCCCAAATGGAGACCAATGTTGTAACATAAGTTAAAATTCAAAATTTCATTTTTTATTTGAATAAATCTTAGAAATAATTCAGTTTCAAATAGTGTTCATGATTAATTTTAAATTTTATTCTTTATTTGACTTTACAGTTTCGTGTATATGGATTACAAGTTTATTCATGATCCTACAATCCAATCGTTGACCTCCATCCTAGTTCCAAATGAACAGATCAATGGATTTCAGAGTCCCTTGTCGGCTACAAATGATGTACATGCAAGATCAACGGTTCCTATCTGAACTTGGAGTTCCTCATCGAAGTCCTTAAGCTCTTTATCACTCCAAAAAGTTCTCACATATCAATGGCCCATGACTCATCATGGTCCCTCCGCTAGAACAATGGTCAAAATTTAAATCATAGTCTTTTTGTTGGAGTCTCCTCATCCAACTTCAACATTGAACTCCAATCGATATTACTCCGATCGACGATCGGATGAGAATATAGAAATCTTGTCAAGTGATTCAGATTGATGAACTAGATTAGATATCAGAGTTCCTCGTCAGATGCCAAACTCCTTTGCAGCTTCGATGAGCGCCTATCGATGCACGTCTTAGATTTGATCTCAGACTCCTGTCATTTGAAATAAATCAATAATCCAGATTCATTCTTAGGACCTGAAGTTTTCAGCTAGTTAACGTGTCAACATGACAACATGACATCCATCAGGCCAATAAACAAGAACCACATGTACACCTGCAAAACCCCAAATGCAAAGGTAAAAAACCCTAGAAGAAAGTGACACATGTCCATATGATGTCCGCATGACATTAGTGGGGTCGAATTATTTTGGTTCCATAGCACATCAAATCGATGACTCATAATGGATCGAGCTCTAGATCAACAACATAGATAAGATCCAAGATATATCAGATCGACGACCAAGATTCTTTCGGATCTCGGACATTGGTATATACTAGAAAGGTTAAGCCTAAACTCTTTCGACAATCTGTAGATCGACATACATCAACCGACGTATGCAACCAATCAAGAGGTGCCACGTCATATCGGGCTCTTGGATATTGGATCATCGGGATCCTAGACCGCAGTTTCATAGCATATCGATCCGATCTGATATGACGTCATGTCAGGCTCTCGACTATTGGATCACCAGGTTGTCGGAATTTTTATAAAACCCTTCTCATGGTCTCTTCTAGTCCGGTATTCAACTAAACTCTTATATGTGGAGTGCCACATCATCCAACGAATGAATAAATTCCATGTGGACACGTGTAATTCACTAGACATACACAAGATTAAGGGGACACATGGCATGTAATTCTACCACATCAATGACAACAAGGACTGATGAGGGGGTTTATGTGTTTGTGGTGGCATCAACATGCCACATCATGTCGGGTCACCAGATGTTGGGTTTGATTATTTAAGTTTAATGTTTTCCAAGGAAAGGCCGATATGATGAACCTTGGGTCCCACATTCTAAAAGGTTACACAATGCACAAGGTTCTGTAGCTTCTTCACGCGTTTTCAAATCAGCTGGGAAGGTTTATTCTATATAAATCCAAGAAAACCAAATTCCATGATAAATGTGGGATTAATTAATGATGAAAATAATAGATTAAAGCATCATCCGACAATCGCAATGGCGTATTAAGGTGATCCAATGGTTGTTGTGTCTTGTAATTGTCAAGGGTTTGAGTTGGAACATCAAAACTAACATAAATTGTGATGATTCACATCAATAATTGAAGTGATCAAAGAATTTTTGTATCCAATTGATCTATTTCAAGGAATCACAATTCATATCATAGTTGCAAATCCATAAAAATAGGATCGAAAACCATTTTTGTTGTGATCCTTTTGTATAAAGGCTTGCGAGAATTCAATGTAAAGGGGAATTTTTAAGCTCGAGGCATATTGAAGCTTTTAATAAAGATTTTATTTATAGAAAGAAAGAGATTCCTAGGTTTCATCTCATGAGTTTATGTGTTTCCTGTTCATGTTTTCATACGTTTTCATGAATCATTTTCTTTAAATTAGTTTTCCAGTGTCACAAGTGCTGCAATTTGGTACAACTTCCACTATAGTAAGTTTTCAAGACGATTATTAAGGTTTAGTCTTTCCTCTGTTTTACTATGAGTAAAATAAGACACGCACTTTAGTATTTTTTTTATAATTCTCAAATAATTTCATGAAACAAGTAAATTTGTTGTTATTGGTTCTATCGGAAAGGAAGTAATATTTATCTTTATTGGATACATTGCTTCTTGTTTCCAATTTTGTTTTTTTTTTGAAGTAAAAAAGGATAGGACCTGTTATATTATCATTATCAAGTTACAATGACTATTTACGAAGCCAGTTGTCCTGCCTAAACAAGAAACCGAGACAGCTGGGCATCCTGTGCCATTTGTTTCCCAGTAAACAAAACTATCAGAGTAACTTCCTGCCCAAAGGAAACCAGGGTTGCCACCCATTAAGTTTAAACTATATGCCAAAAACTAGTGGCAAAAGAACTAAGATCTAACTGGGCAAAAGCCTGGTTCGGAAATAGAAAAAAATTCTAACCAAGAACTTCATTGAACCTCTTATCCGGTGAGCTCCTCCTCGTCCCCGTGCTTTAGCCATCCTGCTGGAAGCACGTAAGCCTGCGTGCACATTGGGCATTGCTATTTAGGAAGAGTTCTGGAACGAGCTGCGAACAACATGTCAAGTCGTTGATCAATTCGGGCGAGGCGAAAGACCTGGTCGTCCAACAGACTCCTTAGATTGAAGATGAGAGCGAGGTACCCCAAGTCGGTGAATAGTTGTTGGTCCTGCCAGTGGATGTCGACGGAGGCTGGGGGAATGGGCCCTATTGCTCCCTCACTTGCATGTTCCGGTCGATTGGAAAGCTGGGTCGCCGCCTCCATAGGTGCACCAGGGGGTGAGTCTCTGCTTCCCTTTGTGCAGGACAAGGTCTCTTCTTCTACATAGCGGGTGGTAAAATTCTCCACTGGGCTATTGGCTCTGGAACCAAGCCGTTTGCCTGAGGGAGAAAGCTTGTCATCTGAGCCAAAATCGGTGGGTGGATTCCAATTGTCTAGGACTGTGAACAGAGGGAGCTTGGGATAGCTTTGCATGGCATTTTTCAAGGTAATCTCTTCCACGTATGCCATTGGAGGCATTCGTGGTTTCTTACGCCTTCAGAGGGACGCCATGGCTGACGCCTGCTCAAATTTCTTCTGTCTCTGGCGGCGATATTTGGCTGTGTACCAAGCGGCACCCCTGCGCGTCTTACCTCGTGCTCTAGGCATGGTGGAGACCCTGGAGATGACCAGGGTTCCTTGCGGGTGGAAGGATCTACTCCAGAGCTTCAAAGGGTCCCCAAACTATTGCTTTGGTGAAATGAACTCTGGACTCGACGCTGCGATGGGCGAATGTCGCTCCATTCTATCAAGGTGGGTGATAAGGAGGAGGGCAACTGCGACCACCATAGCCATTAAGGCTTGCTGCTGAGTGCGCTGGTGCATTGTACCAATCACTTGTGCGAAGGGGCTCATCGCTTGGGTTTGGCTGCGCGGATTCATACTTGGTTAATGACTGAGTGGATGGTCGCCGATGGATGTATTAATGCTGCATCCCGACGTTGTCCCGCGTGGCTCCGGTTTGCGACATGGCACCCCATCCGGGGCTTGTTTCCAATTTTGTTTATCTCAATTCTACTTTCATATTTTTTGAATATTTAAAGGACTTCATGAATGAGATCAAGCCTCTTTATATTTCTAGTAATTATTATTGAAATCTTATATTTTAAACTAGGGAATGAAAGAGTTCTATATTCAATCTTTTATGTGAGATGCCTTGACATTATTCTTTGAGCCTAAAACAATCTCAGGAACAACATGAGTTATGCCCACTTAGAGTCATCACTCTCAAATGGAGGGAACTAAGTGGTTATGGAGCTAAGGCCATGAACAATCTTATTCTTTTGTTTGTAAACAACCGTGACTGGAGGTGTTCCTCCTTGTCCATTTATTTTCAAACTTCAAACTCCATACAAATACATGTTTTAGGAAACCATTTACATACCATCCTACCTATTTCTATGAATGCATGTCTACATGATATGTAACATAGTTGGGTGTATATATACATGTAATAGGTGGGTTCTAGCAAAATGATTTGAACATCCCTAAGATATTAATTTCGAAAGGCTGCCATCATATTCAAGGCTATGGATGTATTAAAATTCCAAGCCCAAGCCATGGCCTGGGTGCCTTAGCTCAATGGATTGAATGGGTAGGTGGAATGAGTGCATTTTAAATTCAATAGAAGGAAAAATGGTTAGGGGGGGCAGAGGTCTGAACTCTATGTTATACCCACAAATTTTGATTGTTCATGTAAGTGTGTGAGCATTCCACTCACTATATTTTTCATGCAATGTGGTCAAGCAATCCTGGTAATTGCAAGGATTTGATAACAAATTTAGAGTGGACTAAAAAAAAGGGAAGCTGTGATAATGGAGCTCAAACTAAGGGATAAAGGCTAAGATTATTGAAGATAAATGTAGATAACATTAAAACCTAGCTACACTACATACCCAATGCAATGCATACAAACATAATGCAAGAAGAAAGCAAGTTTATCTTGGGAAAATAGAGCCTAACTATTTTGGATTGGATGGCCAATGAATTATCTTTTCTTTTAATGAACCAATTAAGTTTTCGATTTCTTGCCTCCAACCCATCTCCCATAAACGAATTTTGACCCAAAATTTTTGAGTTTATTTAAGGGAAATTGACCCATTTACCATGCAAAACAATGTTGAAGAAAGGAGGAATAAGTAGATTTCAAGAAAATAAATAAGCCTTTAATTCTAGAAATTCCAAAGGCTAAATAATGGAGGGAATTTCCATTCCTAACCGTTTGAAATGGTAGATTATTGGGAAAGTTAGAGTGCCCAAGACCCAAGTAAAATTTCCCTAAATCAAAGAATATGGAAGCTGCCAAAAATGGCCAAATAAGGGAAATCCTAGGGGAAACCCTCAATGAAATCCTCCATGGGAAATTTAAGCCATTAGATTATAATGGATGGATAATATCAAATCTCATTCTCCCATGCAAATACTTAGCCAATTGACATGCTAGGAGGTGGTGACATGCACCTGTCACTTAATCTATAAGCACTTATAATAGTTTGGAACACTATGGGTTATGGATCTTATATGTATGTGCCATGATAAACCTATAGATCCTTTGTAATCATGCACTAATTATTTTGTTTGTCACTCGTTTGACCATGGGCCTTTTAATTTATTTCTATTTGTAATTGGATATCTTGAAGAAGGATGAGTTGCAAGACAATGACAATATTGCTAACCAAACAATTGAAGCTAACCATTATTCATCCATCAGATGCAACCTACAGGAACACAAATAACTAAGAATAATACACCACACATACATTATAATGGAGAAACTACATTGATTACTATCAACCTCATGGAACACCATCCAACCATTATTGACATGAAAAAATTAATCATGCATGGAACAAAAATCATGGAATTTCAACCACTAGTTGTCTTGAGTCGTTAGTGCATATTACGATGACATCCTACACTGGCCTATGGAAAATTACATGCAAATAAAGGTTCATAATTTATTAGTGTTATAGCCTTAATTTCCACCCTACATTGTCAAGAGGAACACAACATAACATGACAATTAAGACACACTTTCTTGCTTAAGTTTTAGTCAGTTTTTGAAGGGTGTCGTCGGTAAGCTATAGGAAAACCATCGACATGTTACTTGACATCAATGTAAAAAAAGAGACACCCTCTCATACCTTCTATATTTTTGGAGTTTCTAAGAGATGAGTGAGAGATGAGTTGGTTCTTTGTGGCATGAGCCTTGGAACTCACAACATTCGAGTCTCCATTGGTCTCTAGAAGATCTAGAAGCTGTACCAAGCCTCTTCCAAGAATCTATATAAATAAAAAAAGTCTTGAGAATGAGGAGGAAGAATCATTTACAGATATATGCTACCAAAATCCATAGGTGATTCTCATTCTACATCAGTTGTAATCAAGTTTCCTAGCTTGGTTAAGAAGTTGAGGAGGAGCAAGGAGAAATGGGCAAGGAGGAGTGCATCTACACATTTAGGTAACTACATTGATGTAATTCTATCATTTGAATTAATAGATCATTGGTTTTCCCCTCTAAATGTTTGTGTTTCATTCATAGATATTCAAATATGATTTATTCTCTCACAGATAAATTTAGATCCAAGCTAGATCTAGGATTCTAACACTAGGAAGAGAAGTAGAATGGTATTGTTTTGTCTCTTATGTGTAGGAATTAGGTTGGAGGAGCTCAAACTGGAACTTTAGTACTGAAACAACCAGAACATACAAAGGACAACCTTTAGAATAAGGTACACCATTATTCTATTTCCTTGTGTAATTGTGAATTTGATTGCTTGTTTCTAGGGAGAATCATATAATTCTATCCCACTGCCTATTTAGGATCAATAGGAATATCCTAGTGATATCTTACTATCCATTGGTGATATTTTCTCCCTCAAGGTGTAGATGCACTCCTCCTTTCCCCTTGCTCCTTTCTCCTCCTAAGCTTCTTAACCAAGCTAGGAAACTTGACTACAATTGATGTAGAATGGAGAAGCACCTCTTAATTTTGGTTACATATATCTGTAAATGATTCTTCCTCTTCATGCTAAAGACTTACCTTCTTTATATATATTCTTGGAAGAGGCTTGGGGAAACTTATATATCTTCTAGAGACCAATGGATACTCGAATGCCATGAGTTCCAATGATCATGCCACGAAGAACCAATTCATCACTCACTCATCTCTTTGAAATGCCACAAATATAGAATGTTTGAGAGGGTGTCACTTGTTGTACATGGATGTCAAGCGACATGTCATTGATTTTCCTATAACTGACCAATGACACACTTCAAAAACTGACTAAAACTAGAGTAGGAAAGTGTGTCTCAACTGTAATATTCTGTTGTGTTCCTCCTAACAATGTAGATTGGAAATTAAGGCTATAACTTTTGGAGTTTTTTTTATGGGATAACATCACCATGACACTTCATAAGTGCTCAATGTTGACAAGAATTTGAGTCAACATCTGGAAACTCCACTTGAGGTGTCACATTCTTGCAACATTAGGTTTTAGATACTTTGGTTTCTCATAGGAGATACCATGGGAATATTTCAACAATGATTCAATAGTAGATATAAATAATTCATGAGGCCTGCACACAACTAGTATCCATTTCCAAAAAAGGAAATAATTTGATATATTTGGGCTATTGTTCTACAACGAGTGAATCAAAGGGACTATGAAGAAGCACAAGGAACTTAAAGAGAACAACTGAGACAATTGAAAAATATCCCCTAGGTTGAGCATTAGGAACACCTTAACCATTGTGTCCTTGTTTCAAGGTATAAACCCACAATATTACAAAATAATAGAAGTAATGTTAGAAATAAACCAACAAGATATTGTGAGATCAATAGAGCAAACAACATCTTCTACTAAAAGTGGAAGCCATCTCTCTTGGTTGTCCTTTAAATGAAAGACATTATTCCCTAGATTTTGTGCAATGGTAAATGGTCCTAACCACACATTCTGAAATTTAGTATGTTTCCTTTTGTCTTAGTGGAAAGAATATAAAACAAAAATCTTTGGCCAACCCTAAATGATTCAGTTTAGATTTATTCTCATGGTATTTCCTCACAATAGTCTACCTCTTTTTTAGATTTTGGGTTGAAAATTGTCATTGTTATTTTAAATCCATTGAAATATTAAATCTCTTAGTTATTGCACAAATTTATGATTCCCCGATCTGAAAGGATAATCAATAGGATGAAATTTATAACTTAGCAAACATAATCCTATCAAATGTGTATTGGTTAACTCAGCTAATCCATTGCCGCAAGGGTTATATGGATACTAGGTTGAATATATTATGTTGTTTTTTTGGTAGTGTCTTAGTTCCTCTCTGGATACAAAAGAACCACCATTGTCACTAAAAATTTCAAGATGACGGCCAACTGAAGCGGGAAAAAGTCTACTCTTGTAGGAAGGAAACAACCTGCTTTGCCTTAACATTCTCCAATGGGACAATATCAAGCCACATAGTGAAATAGTAAATGAAAATAAGTATAAACATGTGGCTAGTGAAAGAGAGTGGGGACATGAGACCTATGAATTCAATTCCCCACTTCGTAAAAGGGAAATCGGGCCATCAAATGATTTAGAGACATGATTGGAAATTTCCGCTTACCTCCTGATTGTTGGTAGAAATCACAAGTCCTGAAAAATGTATAGGTATCATGAAATATGGTAGGCCTATAGAATCTATATTACATAATATTGTGTGCAATGGACTTAACAACAACATGCCCACCAGTGTGAAAATGAAAATGAGCACTATCACAAAACTACCAAATGATAGATTTTTCTTAAGATTTCCCAAAACAACAGAGTAACATGCCTATGAAACAAACAATTGTCCAATAGGACATACCTTCTACTTTCCATCCTTAATCTTCTTTTCTCATTAGCTTCAGATGGAAAGGGAATTGTTGATTTTACAAGTAGAATATAATATATTTATATTGGGGATCAATATTTAAATCATATTCTAAACCGACAAATGAACTTAAAAAACAACGAATAATGAACCCTCATATCCTAGGCCGAAATTATGTTCATCATGGGAATTTTCAGCCAGCAAGAAAGCTAAGTCCCTACTTTTAACAACATTAGAAAAATAAATTTCAAGGTCAAATTCTTGGATTTTAGCCAAGCTAATTTTCCATTTTCCCTATAGAAATATTTGGTACCATGGGTATTTAATAACAATATGAACTTTGACAATTGTGTGTTTTCCAAACACATAATGTTTGAATTTTCCCAATGCATTGACAAGGGCCAAGGTATGTTTCTCAATTAGAGGGAATTTAACCTCATGTCAATCAAACTCTAACTCATAAGTATTAACAACTACAACTCTCTCAAATTTTTCCACATCAAGTGCACAAATATGGTTGAAATAGCTAGTTCTGTAGCACTTGTATAGATCTAAAAATCTCTATTAAAATTAGGTTTAGCAAAAATAGGGGCCGAAGAAATAGAATATTGTATGGCTTGAAAAGCTTCCTGGGAACTTTGATTTCAACATAAAGCTATGTACCTTCTCAACAACATATGTATGGGCATAACCATTTGAGTGAAATAAGGTATCAACATGTGGACAAAGTTGTTTTTTCCCATAAAAACCCAAATGGATTTCTTGGAAATAGGAGCTAAAAACCTTTGGATTGTAGCAACTCTCTTAGGATAAATGATTACACCATCCTTTGAGACAATGTTCTTGAACAACTTACCTTCAATCACATTGAAAATAGACTTGTTGGGGTTTATTGAAATACCAAACTTCTGACAGCTAAAAAACCCCTACTTAATATGGTCAAAATGATCATCTCTTTTCTTGGAATGCATGGTTAGTTCATCAAGGAAAATCTGAATGTATACTCCTATCAAATCATCGAAGGCAATGTGCATTGTCTGCTAAAAATAAGTTCTTGCATTGATTAACCCAAAATACATTCAACAATATGAAAAGGTACCCCACCTTGTGGTGAAATTGGTTTTGAAATAGTCATGAGACTTGATCTTAATCTGATTGTACGTAGAAAAAATCATCAATAATGGACATCATCTTTGAACTAACTACTTATTGTAGGATAGTTTCCATGAAAGAAAAAGGGAAGTTATCTTTGACACTTACCCGGTTCAGTTTCCTGAAGTCTATGTAAATTCATATGTTTCCATTCTTTTTCTAAACCAGAACCAGATTGGTGATCCACTTTGAGTAACAAACTAGGAAAATCACATTCACCTATAACCTTTCTTATCAACGTATCCAACTTAGGATTCATTTGTATTTTCTTTTACCTAAGTGCTTTGAAATCCTTCTCAAGAGGAATAGAATGTTGAGTTATGTCATGTTCAAAGCCTCTTAACTCTTAGTAATATCATGTAAAGATATCCCTAAATTTGCAAAAAGGGGATAAAAATCTACCTTTTTCTTCTTCAATGCATTGGGCTCTTACATATGAAATATTAGGATCATTCTTAGAACTTATATTCACTAGGATAGTTTGGTCAATATTCCACTCAGATGGTTAATTATTTTGACCAACTTCCTTGGAGGCATCGCTAGCTGAAAACATGTTTTCTAATGGTACCAAACCATTAGGATAGACATCATGCTTAAGATTTATGACACTTGAAGAATTGGGCATCTCGTCTTCATGTTCAACTAGAAAACAACAAATGTCTTCATTGTTTTCTAAAATCTACCAAGAAATTTCATGATTATCGAGCACATAAGGTCTATAAAGAAATATGGCATCACAATTAGGAATGTAATTAGAAAAATGCTTGTTATATTTAGAAGAAAAAACAACTAATTTATCAGCTACTGAAATCAATTCCCTACAAATATATGTCAGATTGAATGAAAAGAAAGTTGATCTATAATTTGGATGTACCCCCTAAAAAATTTCTTAGTAGGTTTATATATCATTTTTACCATTTTTATAATTATTTATGAGTCTCCAAACATTTGCATATTATTTCCATTTCTAAAGACTTCTCCAGACCTGGACAAAAGGCCTCGAATTCAACAATGTCATTCGTGCATGAAAAATTCAATTTATAAGAAAATTGATAAGACCTACATGATGAGAAGTAACATCATCTAATTAAAAATTCCAAATCTGGTCCTAGCCAAGAGTGGATTGGAAAAAAGAGGAATCTTCTTTTGTGAAGATAAAATAGGTACCAAGACTAGTTTCAATATAATATATCTTAGAGCCCTGGGTAGTTTTGATATAAGGGACAATTCTTGGTTCCCTTAGTATCCTAAGCCTTGATGATTGTAACAGAGCCTAAGTATCCTAACTATGTGTCATGGTTGCAACATTGACCTCTTTCTCATAATTTTCTTCCAATTCATTAGCATTGGGAACAAAAGATGTTGTTTCCCTAGTATTTACAATAGGTAAGACATTGATAGTAAGCACATTGTTCAGATTTTGTTGTTGTTTAAGGGATTGGAGCACATTTAAGAGTTTGATATTTTCCTTTAGGGATTCCAAGTCATTTGTCACATTGTAATCTGAATAATTAGATAGTATAATAACAATATTATGTGAAATAACAACATGTTAGGATGTAAAACAACAGGAATTGACTACTGTTCTGAGGCTGAAAATAGTCCAGATTTATCATTTTCCCCTCCCTTGGCATTTCCAATCGCTCTGAGATTAGATTTTTGTATATGCTTGGGTCTGAATTGATTATGGGTTGTTTGGATTTGAGTCATGGAAACATAAACATCATCATATGATTCTTGTTCTTCAATGATAGCCACCATATAAGTAATTTTCTTTCTTTTGACACACTCTTTGATTACTATAAATGGTTCACAAGTGGTTGGGTCATGAGCTTCATCAAAAAATTTGCACCAATGATGAGGAGCAGTCTCTTTAGGTTGGGAGGAACTAGTCCTAGTTACCATTATGAAAATAGAATTTGAAGAAAGTTTAGGATTTGTAGTTAGTCTATGCTCAAAAGAGATTAGTCTATTGTGCATATCCTACATCATTTGCAACATTATAGTCATGTGAGTTTTAGGACCAACATTATAAAATGGTAGACTTATCCCGAGGTTCTATTCTTCAAGTTATAAACATGTATGTAAGGATAAACCAAGATAATTAACACCTTTTTCTCCTAATCAATGATGATAAGTGGGGGGTAATAATAGTGGACTAAAGCTACCTCCCGAGTAGGTTATATGAATTCATGAACTTTATTGAAAATCTTCATGAATCTAAGGTTAAAGTCCTTGATGGCTTCACCCTTCTTGAAGGACAAGTTATTAAAATTCCTTATGTGATAAACAAGATTTTCCATGCTACCAAAGGTATACTTGAACAAGTAAACCATCTCAAACCAAATTGAAAATATTTTATTAACGAGGTCATAGAAATCAACAACAACACTGCCTTCTAAAGAGTTAAAAAATAGTCTCATACATGTGCCATTCTCATTAGCATCAATGTAGTCAAATGCATTAAAAAAATAAACTGAGTTCTCATTAACAAAAGTCACCACATTTCCTGAAAATTTGGAAAGATGATCTTTAAATTTTGGCAAAGGCTCGACAACTAGTGCAATGTTCAAAGGAGATGGCACGTGCCAAGGAGTGGTATCTGCATCTAACTCATATTGAAAAATTCCTATATTTTTTTATCACCTTTTGAGGATTAATAGGAGTAAGGACAGGGTTGAATTGGGTAAACATACATCCTACAATAGTAGAACTAGAAGTTGAAGCATTTGACCCAGAATTGAACTACAATGTGAAGCAAAATAGGTCATATTGACCATAGTTGGGTTGATCCTAGGAATGTAGCCTTTCAATTCAAAATTAATAGAGGATTGAGATGCTAGTTTCTCAAAATGATTAAAAATTCGTCTTCTTGATTTACTTTTAGAAAGAGACTTGAACTTAGGGGATTGGCCTTGGATTGAGGATATTTTAGGAGAATTGGACATACACCAAAATCTAAAATATTATGACATTAGGAACATTTGATACCCAATATGGTTATAGTTTATGTTGATGTTCATTGTGAACTAATCAAGAACAACAATCAAAACACCCTTATAGGTATCTCAAGGGGAAAGGGGGATAAAAGCTCATACATTTCTTAAATACCTAAACTCACTAACTACATAGTTAGGTTTATTTGTTAAATAAGTTAACAAAGTCATTCCCTTTAAATGTATTAATATTCCAGTTATGTATGCATGTTAATTTTAAAATATATGCCTTATGTTAGTGGTTGATTTCTATTAAATGATCTATTAATATGCAAATTTGGCGCTAAACAACTATGCAAGATTACTCTGAATGGTAATCTAAATTTATGCATGCAAAAAGGTTGTTAAAACACTTATTAATGACTGTAAACCACATCTGAAAAGGCTAAATTCTAACTTAGTATATGCCAAAAACAAAAATGAACAAGCCTCTAAATTCTATCAAACCATAATTGAATTGTTATATAATTAATAAATTGTTGATGGGTCCAAATTGCCTGTCAAGTAGGTAAGGGAGAACGTCTGATTGTAGGTCCCAATTAGACCTAATCTCATTTGGTGTAGCGTTTCTAACTGGTATGTGGGTCTGGTTGCCACTAATAATTAAAAGAAGAAAAAGTGGAAAAACAATGAACTGTCCCCCAAAGAGTTACAATTAATTCTAAACCTACTCTAAAAGAAAAGAAAAAACTAATCTACAACTACTTCTAACCTATCCCACGCAAGAGAAAAACTAATAGATGAGTACAACTTAAAATAATATTTACTTTTGACAACATAAATAGTTTATGGCAACCAAGAATATGTTAAAACAATAATATTTTAGATATCATCTGGAATGGTTGTAGGGGATACATGTAACATCGCCCCTATACTCATTAGAAATCAAAACAACATAGGCATTCTAAATACTAAGCACATAATTAGTTCTTATGATCAATACTCATAAAAAATCAAATGACAAACACATTTATGAATTAGTCCCAAACACATTTGCTAACAAGTATGACTTCGAAAATAACTTCTTCTCTTTGTATATCCAACAATAAGAGTATCAACAATCTACATAATGGGAAAAAGTCCTCTACTACATTCAACAAGTTCTCTTTTATAAGATAAGAGAGACTCCTTAGTTGCAACTATTCACTTTGTTTCCCTTTGTTTTACCATTTTTCATTTCAAATCTCTCTTACATTTTCGTAAATTATTATGTAATCATTATAAATGGAAGTGGAAGATATTTTTGAGTAGTTATTCTCACCCTAAGGCAATTCACAAATGATATTTATTTAAAAATATTATTTACTCTTTTTGTTCTTGTATTCTTCTGTTCTTTGAGTTATTCTGGGTGTTTCTTTCTAGTGTCAGTTTGTTGAATAAGATCACTCCAACTTCTTCTTCTCTATATCGTCTTTCTAATGTGCCCTTGTAGGTCCAATTTTGACTCCTGTAGCTTCAGATATGACTACTTGAACACTGCACAACCTGTTTTCTAATTAAATTCAGGACTCTTCTATTTTTCACATTTTCTAGGATTTTCCTCCCATAATCTATCAACACTAGTTGAACCATCTTGTTATATTCTCTGTTATCTTTATGTCGAGCTATCTTGGGCTTAATTTTGTTTCTTGTATCCTTAGATATGGCCATCTGAAGTTTGCACAATCATTTCCCCCCCAAATTCATGACCTTATATTATCTGCATTTTATGGGGTTCTTTATCATTGTTTAGCCCGTAATACTCTTCCAATGTATTCTTCTCCTTGATACCTTTCCAACGAGGTATCCTGGACTTGATTCTGACACCTGTAGCTCAAGATATGTCAGTTTGAAATATGATGCTCAACAACTCTTGATTTGCTTATGGGAGAATCTTCGTTGTCGATATTCAACTTGAAAATATTGTACCACATGCATGAGGCAATTCAAGACTGAACGATTAATATAGTTTTTAGACCTCCCAGTTGATTTGTATAAGAACCTAGAGAATACATAGGATTTAGGACTTGTGTTGTAATTTTGGCCAATTACCATCCTAAAAATTACGAAAATAATAAAAATAAAATAAAAGAATCTATGTGAAATCAAAATGGCTATCAATATGGGTCCATCCCGATGGGAGCTCACCCTCTGATGGAATTGATACTCCGATGGGATAAAAACATTGATATTATATAATAATCACTCTCCAATGGCATAAGCTTCCGATGAGCAAGGCTTATGATGGCTTAAAATAATATTTAAATAATACTCACCCCGATGGCTTATCGGGATCCCATGTTTGGAAAGTGAAGGTAAGTTTGTAAAAGTAATTTTCTGATGGGCTCTTCCCAATTGGTTGAGTCCGATGAACTATTTCGATGGCTCCCTAAAGTGATGAAAAATTAAATTATTAATGCTAAGTTTTCAAGGGTATATGGGGAGAGGAAGAGGGGATTCCAAGAATGAGGGAAGGTTTGTTGGGAGGAAGGGATTCTAGGAAAAGTAGGAGGTATGTCTTAATGGTAATTCCCAATAGGAAGAAGCCTAGGAACAAGTCTAATGAAATATTAAGTTGAATTCTAATGGGTGAGGGGGAAAAATGAAAAAGTTAAATTAAAAGTCAAATGAAACTAAAATGAAATTAAATAAGAAAAATAAAATAGAACTATACAACCTAGGATTTAGGGGAAGATTGGAAAAATAATTTAAAATGAAAATGAAAAAAAAATTAATATACATTTTTTACACAAAAATAAAATAAAATAAATTTGTTTTTAATTTTAATGGGTATGAAAAAAAAAGAACGAGAATGTACATATTATACATTAGGTTTTTAGGCAAAAACACCATGTAAAAAAAAGTTTAACCATGTAAAACAAATTTGACCCATGCAAAATTATTTCTAAAGTAAACTTGTTTTTTCCCATGTAAAAAGTCAATATCAAGGGTAACTTTGGGGAAACCATGGACAATTACCATGTACAATCAAAACCATGTGGTTTTGCAAAACCAACGACAAAATACAAATGGAAATAAATGAATACAAAAATAATAAATAAAAAAACAAACAAATAAAAAGAAAGGAATAAATAAGATTAGAAATAAAATAAAAAATAGACAAATTCGTACAAAAATAAAAATAAAATTAGGAAAATGAGGCCAAATTACACACGAGTTAGGGTTCCATGTCAGTTATGGTTTCACACTAGTTAGAGTTCCGCACATAGGGACCAATGTTGTCAAAATCAGAAACCAGACTGAACTGGCCAACCCAAAAAATGCAAAACTAGACCGGAAAAAAACCGAAAAAAACGGTTGACCAAAAACTACATAAACTATTAAAATTTTGAAAAAAAAAACATATATATTCATGTGGATCCATATTAATCCAAACCATTTATACAAAAATATGCAATTTTTCTCATTTATATAGCAAGTAAGAGTGCATATAACCAGAATATGCACTCTTACGTGATATGGATCCAAAACGTCGACATTCAATGGATAGTATTGTGGTTTTTCCGATTTCACCCGAAACCAAAGTATCATTTAATGCAATCCATATCTGAACCAAAGTACAACACAATCGAGGCTTTAAATGGCCTCTAGAGCCCCAAAAAAATCATTCTACAAAAAATAACTACATATCATCAAGATCATTACCTATATTAGGATCCTCATCATCAGTTCCACCCTCTAAGCATTAAAATAAGATATAAAAAGCTTAACATGCCTAATAAATGATTTTACTTGAGCGAAGGGTACATTTTTACTAGGCTCATGAAAAAGACTTCAACAATCAATGTCACCAACATCGAGGTACATAGAGAGATTGGTGTTGTAACGAACCCCTCGACCAACCTGAAGCTGGGGTATGCCACTCAAGAGAAACCACTCATGCTCTGATGCCAGTCGCTAACATTCCCAGCCATGAGGCCGGGACATGCTACTCTAGGGAACGTCTTTCGTTCCCTTACTGCGGAACATACAGTAGCATACCCAGTAGTCAACTAAGCAATGACACCTAAATTTACTCTTTAGACTGCATGCAACTAAAACATATACATACAACACGATCGAAGAAGATTTACATATAAACATATACAAACCATTACTTTCTGTAACATATGACTTTTATATTAAAATAACAGTAATTACCGATATGACTCATTTACAGGAAATTACCCATAAGCAAACAAGCAACATAGTCACATATATGATAAAATAGTAACATGGGTATGTAAATAACAAAACAACATATCCATTTATCATACAATTGGTACTTATCTTAGAAATACTGTCACCAACTGTTTACAGACCATCCACGAACCTCCCAACCATAGACTACACTGTTCATCACTCTCAATAGTGAATCACCCCCGAGCTGGGACTGAACTCCACCCAGGGTAAGGGATTCCTATCCAGGCTAAGGCTCATGGACAACAGGAAAGACTCCATCTTAGGTGCTTACTCAACCAACAACCTACAACCTCTCATTCCCCACATGCCTATCCCACCCAAGGAAGTGTGCCCCTTCTCTGCTCAACTGTCCCTCGACTGCCCCACTTCCCTTCCAAGTCTTCAACAACAGGCCAGAACATAAGTCTCAGAGTGCTATAGCTGCAGTCTAGAACCAACGGAAATCAATACACAACAATTCTCTCACCCAGAGAACTTCTCACGGGCCTGACAACCCGCTTCTCCAATCCTGCTCCAAGCTAACCAGGTACACCAACCAAAAGGGATGGGAAAACAGGTTTAAGAAAGGTGGAATGACTGTCTCAAGGATAACAAAATGTATGAGTTAAAATGGTCATGGAGTCATTAACTGGATAACTGAGTGTGTTTTTGGAATCACTCTGAACTCTCTGTAAAAAATGGTCCCCTGGTGGTTTCCCCCCTGTTTTCCACTCATAACCCCCCTCTGGGCTAAGTTTCCCCATGATATGGATGAATGTCCCCAACTTGACACTTGTCATATCAGAAGTTACTTTTGTCCACTTGTCCCCAACTTTAGAACTTAGGATAAACTAATTATCCATACTTTATGTTTTAGGAAATATTAATATAATATTCCTTGACTTTTGGCCCTCCCTTACCCTAACTGGTGAAGTTCAGTCCCCCATCTCTTTTATCATGGTCGGTCTGTGCGCAATGATGTATTTTATATTAATCATGAGTCAAGTACAAAGTAGGTGCATTGGCCCTTGACATCTAGGCGCGTTGACCTAATTCCAAGACATAAGCATTCTGGCTTATAATACTGGCTCACCAGCCTATAACGCATATTGTATACACAAAGGTTCACTGACCTTAATATTGTACGCACTTTGTTACTGCGCGCTGTATCCTCTGTCTTTAAGGTTGCACACACCTTAGTTACTACACGTGGTATTCAGAATGTGCACATTACATCCCTTTACTGTGCAATATATGTGCGCACCATGCCATGAAAGGTGTATTACAAAAAATGATGTCTAAACAACTCACTAACTTAAATACACTTGGATTATATTTACATTTGGGTTCGACCGAGGGATATTACAATCCCCTCCCCTTATTTATGCACTATCCTCAGTGCATCATGTATCCATATACAACAAAATTTTCAAAATTCTTCAAAAAGATGCGGGTACTCTGCCCGCATTGCATCCTCATGCTCCTAAGTAGCGTCTTCAGGTCTGTACCAGGTCCATTGGACCTTTACAGGCCCTATGGCTTGATTCCAGAGTTGTTTGATTTTTCGATCCAGGATGCACACTAGATGCACTTGGAAAGCACCTTCTTGCTCCACCTGAATAACATTCCAATCAATAAAATGATTAGCTTCGGGTATATATTTCTTTAGCAATGATACATGGAAGAAATTATGAACATACATATATGTAGGCAATGCAATCATATAAGCAATGGGACCAATCCTTTCTAGGATTTCAAATGGTCCACAAAATTTGGCTGCTAACTTGGCGTAGCTTCCTAACTTCAGGGAACTCCTGTTAGCTTTCACTTTCAGGAAAACATGATCACCCACTTTTAATTCTCTATGGATTCTGTTTTTATCAGCATAACTTTTCTGTCTGTCTTGGGCAACTTTCAAATTCTGCTTAATTTTTAACATTTGGTCCTCCATCTCCTTGAGCAACTCTGGCCCGACTACTTTTCTATCAGCTGGATTATCCCAGCTTACTGGAGTATTGCACCTTCTGCCGTAAAGTGCTTAAAACAGGCTCATTTTCAATGATGCCTGATACCCATTGTTATAAGTGAATTCTATCAAGTGTAGGTAGTCTTCCCATTTTGATGGTTTGTCCATCCTATACATTCTCAACATATCTTCTATCACCCTATTCACTCTTTCTGTCTATCCATCAGACTCGGGATGATAAGCTGTACTAAAGTTCAGATTCGTTTCGAATCCTTTGAATAATCCTTTCCAAAAATTTGAGGTGAATTTTGGATCTCTGTCAGACACAATCGTTTTAGGAATTCCGTGCAATCATGCCACTTCCTTCATGAAAATATCAACAACATCTGCTGCTTTGTGAGTAGTTTTTAGTGGAATAAAATGGGCATATTTTGTAAGCTTTTCCACCACTACCGTAATCGAATCATGTAGCTTGCCTGTTCTGGGAAATCCCGTAATAAAATCCATTGTCACCACTTTCCACTTCCATTCAGGAATGGGCAAAGGTTGCAACAATCCTGCTGGGTGCCTATGCTCTATTTTAACTTTCTGGCACTCCATACACCTAGCGATGTATTATGCAATTTCTCTCTTCATACTTGGCCAAAAGTATTGGCTCTTGACCGCTGTTATGGTTTTCTGATATCCAGGGTGTCCTGCATAAGGAGCATTATGCATCTCACACAAAATTATATGTTTCAAGTCCTGGACATTTGGTATAAAAATTCTATTCTTGTGCAGCAGTATTCCATCTACTCCCAACTTATAATTATCCATCCTCTGTGGTGTCTTACCTTGTTGCAACATTGCTACCAATTCTCTATACTGCAGATCTATATTTGTAGCCTCCAGAATTTTGCTTTTAACATCAGTCTGATACATGCTGATGGCTGTAGCATGAAGCTCATGCACCCTCCTGCTGAGTGCATCAACCACTTTATTTTCTTTCCCTTTGATATGGCTTATATCAAAGTCATATTCGCTTAGAAATTCTAACCATCTGCTTTGTCTAGCATTTAGATTTGGCTGATCAAATAAATATTTCAAACCATTGTGGTCTGTTCTTAGCTCAAAACTCTTTCCCATGAGGTAGTGTCTCCATTTCCTCAGGGCATGCACTATGGCTACCAACTCCAAATCATGAGTGGAATAGTTTCTTTCATGCTCCTTCAACTTCCTTGATTCATAACATATCACAAATCCATTTTGACTGAGGACCCCACCCAGTACTTCATTACATGCATCTGTGCATACAATGAAATCTTCATTTGTGTCTACGATCCATAGTATTGGATCACTTGTCAATAATTGTTTCAAATGTTGGAAACTCCTTTCACAGTCCGTCGTCCAATGAAAATTCACACCTTTCCTTTGCAAGGAAGTGATTGGGTGTGCTATCTTCGAGAATCCTCCAATGAATCTCCTGTAGTAAACTGCAAGGCCCATGAAATATCTGACCTCTGTCACATTATTTGGTGGTTACCATTCTATAATGGCTTCTACCTTCTCAGGGTCCACTGCTATCCCATCTTCTAAGATGATATGCCCCAGATAATGAATTTGTTTCTGATAAAATGAGCACTTGCTCAATTTTGAATACAATTGATGTTCACTTAATAGTTGCAACACCATCCTCAAATGATGTTCATGCTCTTCCTCTAACTTGGAATATATAAGAATGTCATCCAAAAAGACAATGACAAACTTGTCCAAATACTCTCGGAACACACCATTCATTAATCACATGAAAACAACTGCTGCATTTGACAATCCAAATGGTACCACCGTGAACTCATAGTGACCATACCTTGTCCTGAAGGCATTCTTGCTAATATCTTATTCTTTAATTATTACCTGATGGTATCCTGATCTGAGATCTATCTTTGAAAATATCCTTGCATCCTTCAATTGATCAAAGAGGTCATCAATCCTTGGTAGAGGATATTTGTTCTTAATAGTCACTTTATTCAATTGTCTGAAGTCAATGCACAATATTAACGTTCCATCTCTCTATTTCCAAAACAATATTGGGGCACCCCAAGGTGATACACTTGGGCATATATACCCCTTCTTCATAATTTCTTCAAGCTGCATTTGCAACTCCTTCAATTCTGGTGTACTCATCCTGTAAGGAGTCTTTGATATTGGCACTGCTCCAGGCATCATATCTATAGAGAAATCAATGTCTCTCCTTGGGGGTAGTCTGGTACTTCCTTGAATACATCATTAAACTCTTTCAAGACTACATAATTCTCCAAATTTGGTACCTTGTCTTTAGGTGTCTCCTCCATATGAGCTGCAAATATTTGACATCCTCTTCTATAACATTTCTTCAGCTGTAATGCTGGAATTTCTCTAACGGTTACCACCCTGGGAATTCCCTGCACTTTCTTTTGGTTCCCTTCTTCATCCAAGAAAGTGAATGCTTTGTTATGATAATCCAATAGAGCATGGTGCAGGTCCAACCAATCCATCCCAATTAAACAGTCATAGGAACCTAAGGGTAAGATGTTCAAATCTGCTCTGGTATTTAGTCCATTCATGTCTATGAGGTAGGACTTAACCATCTCATTAACTTTTCTTCTAGCTCCTATAGCCAATTGCACAAACTAGGATTTCCCATTCTTGCTTCTTGGTAATTTCAAACTTTCCACCATCTTTGGGTCTATATAACTATGGCTAGCTCCTGAATCAATTAAAATAGCAAGAGTTTGGTTGTTGATCATACCTTCCACTTCAATCATGTGGGACTGATACTCTGCTTGCTTGTTGTCCAGGGCTGCATAAATCCTTGGCACATTTCTACCCATGTCCTCTACTATCTCAGCTCGTTGTACATTGTGAACAACCCTACCTTTTTCGCCTTTGTGAGAACAATCTATGAACCTATGGTCTCCTTTACAACCCCAACATTGCATAGGTGGCTGTCTTGGTCCTTGACTCCCTGTGTCAATCACTCTGGTTTCCTTATGTAATTGCTGCCATTGTGGATTATTTATGAAGAATGGTGGCTTAGATCCCTTCTTTCTCTGATCCATCTTGAATTTCTTATTGTCTTCCCAAGCCTTTTGGAAAKATGGTCTTGCTTTSAGCTGGTCATATAAGCATTTAGCTCTTCTTATGGTCTCTTCTAATGTCTTGGGATCATCATACTGTATTTTGTCACTGCTGAACTTTGGCAATCCACTTAAGTACCATTGAATCTTGACTGTCTCATCCTTAATGAAAGAGACATACTTCAACAATTCCAAAAACTTTCTCTCATATTCATCTATGGTCGTACTTCCAAGCTTGAGTTCAAAGAACTCTTTCATTTTCTTGTCATAGTATCTCTTGGTCAAGTACTTCTTCTCAAAATACTTCTTGAATTCTCTCCAAGTAACACTTTTCTCTACAATGTGTTGTACCTRCACAAGTTGATCCCACCACATGGAGGCCTTTCCTTTGAGTTGATAAATARCGATTCTACCTTCAGCATGAGAAGAATAATTATGCAATTGAAAATACTTCCTCATGCCTAGCAACCATGTTTCAACATCTTCATTCTTCTTGTGCTCACCATCAAAAGTAGAAGGTTTGATTTTGTTCATTTCTCCTCACAACTCATCCACCCCAGATCTATTATACCTTCTGACAGGGGATAGGCTTGAGCTATTGCCTGCTCTCTTATGGGAATTTCTATGGGAATGATGGTGATTTTTACTAGCACTTTTTACTTGTCTCTTCTCCTCTGAATATTTGTGACTCTCATATCTACTTGAGTCACTCTCCTTAGCCAATTTCTTCTCGATTCTGTTCAAACCTTCCAATAGTTTCATGTTGAAGTCATCCTGCTGCTCTTTGGCTTTCATAAGCCTTTCATTATCAGCTTTATGTCTTTGGACATCCTTCTACAAATTATTAATGGTATCATCCATATTCATATCTTCATTCCTTTCTTCTCCATGTCCGTTGGAGTTCATTCCTTCCATGTCCAAGTGGACATCCATCCCTCTGCTCTTCTCTGGATGAATGTAACTCTCTTGTGCCTCTTCCATTCCTATGGACTCTGCACTGGTCTGTCTGACCGAGTTGTTGTTAATTCTGCAAAATGTGCAGCCATCGAAACTTATCAAACTAACCAATCAACAATTCATGAGAATATGCACCATTTCGATTCAACATACACATCAACATTATCACTCCCGGTTTCCTGGTGTTATCACCACAACAATTCTAGAGAAGACCCAAGTCTCGAGAATGCTGACGCGTAGTGCCTTCCGAGATACACTCGCACAAGAAGGTGGTATTGTCGAAACCACTTTCACCAAGGCGCGATATTACGTCTCAACATGTCAAATCCACCACTCGTGGAGTGGGTGATGGCTAGTCAAGTCACCCTGCTTCATTTGTTCGGTACTTCACAACCATGTGATGTCAGCTGAATGCCGCCATGTAACAAAATCAAAAGATAATCATTCGAAATGGATTGGCCGAGCATGGCAACCCAACGCTCCTTGTACATAATCTTTCTGCACTTCATAAATGGAGTTCTATAATTACTACTCTTCAAGTATGAAAATATCTGCATATCCATACTTGTAGTAATCTTCAAGCTACTCGACTTCCTGCTCTTTGTAGAGACACATTTCTATATCCTCAACCTAATATACATGGACAAAGCTAAGTCGTGTGAGACTGGTTATTTGAGAAACATGCTAGGCTTTCCTGCGACTAAGGAGGAAAGGGTCCTCGCGCATCTTCTAGCAACTAAATTCTACACAGAGCCGGTTATAGACTCGCAATTGGAAGTCAGGATGAATCCCATTATAAAGTATTTAGTCATCAATAGACCAACCGCTAAGAAGAAAAGGAGTAAGCAACATAAGAAGGAGGAATCTATGGTTGAAGTGACCGAAAGTGTTGGATAAACTCAACCGGTTTGGTTAGAATCCTCTTTAAAGGCGGAGATCGCTAAGCTGAAGTAAGTCTTCAACTAAGATAATCATGTCTCAACAAATTTTGAACAACCAGTAGCGGAGGTAAAGAGTACCAGAGATGATAAGCCTGTTCTTTAGTGGCCCGTTTTACAACAGGCTAACCACTGTCACCAACCTTTTGTAATTTTGTGATTAATATGATTATATAAATACAGAAACGAATTTTAGACTGTTTTATTACAATTTCTATCTGGTGATGTTATGACTCTTTTTTTCTTTTATAAGATTTTTTCTTGTTATCTTATATTTTATTTTCATCTGTCTAAATCAAAAGAAATTAAAATTCGGAATTGTTTTTAATTAATGCTTCAATGCGGTTATGTGTTTAATTTTCTTTTATTATTATGCAATTTAAACTCAGACTCCTCACCTTCTAAGTGACTTTGCGTGCATTAACTTGACCTGTTCATTTATATTATCGTGCATAGCAATATTACAAGGTAAACGCTTCTCCGTGCACCTAAATCTACTGTGCATTTCTTCTTCATCGTACCGACTACTTACGCACACTATTCTGGCATTGTGTGCCAATATCCACTGTGCACAGTTCGATACTGTGCACCGATATTCCACATGATTTTTTTTCCTATGCATGCACCATGTCAAGTTTAACATATTCCTTCGTGCTCAAATATCTGTGCATACTACTGAATACACTGTCACGAAACAACTTATACTTGTACTTATGCGCGTAACAACAAAAATCCTCCGCGTTAAGCAATACTTTCCCACCCCATGTGCACCTTACTATGTGTGTGCTTAACACACAAGGCTAATTTCAGCGTGTGCATCTACGCATGATAATATTTCGCGCGACATCACAATTTGCCGCACACATTGGCATGCCACGGTTTTTCGTGCGGTGCCAAACTTATCATGCACACTAGTACAACAACCTTTTTCCAAGGACACTCTATGACTCTAATTCTGGTCACTTCGAAGTTACTTTTCTGTGAATATTCACTTCAATTGCAATTCTTCTGGCCCATCCAAGCTTAGTGTTGAATTGAGGCTCTGATACCATACTGTAATGAACCCCTCGACCAACCTGAGGCTGGGGTACACCACTCCAGAGCAACCACTCATGCTCTGATGCCAGTCGCTAACATTCCCATCCATGAGGCCTGGACATGCTACTCTAGGGAACATCTTTCGTTCCCTTACTACGGAACATACAGTAGCATACCCAGTAGTCAACGAAGCAATGCCACCTAAATTTACTCTTTAGACTGCATGCAACTAAAAAATATACATACAACACACTCACAAAAGCCTTACATCTAAACATATACAAACCATTACTTTCTGTAACATACAAATTTTATATTAAAATAACAATAATTACTAATATGCCTCATTTACAGGAAATTACCCATAAGCACACAAGCAACATAGTCACATATATGATAAAATCATAACATGGATATGTAAATAACAAAACAACATATCCATTTATCATACAATTGGTACTTATATTAGAAATACCGTCACCAACTGCTTACAGACCGTCCACGAACCTCCCAGCCATAAACTACACTATTCATCACTCTCAATAGTGAATCACCCTCGAGCTGGGACTGAACTCCACACAGGGTAAGGGATTCCTATCTAGGCTAAGGCTCATGGACAACAGGAAAGACTCTATCTTAGGTGCTCACTCAACTAACAACCTACAACCTCTCATTCCCCACATGCCTGTCCCACCCAAGGAAGTGTGCCCCTTCTCTGCTCAACAGTCCCTCGACTGCCCCACTTCCCTTCCAGGGCTTCAACAACAGGCCAGACCAGATGTCTCAGAGTGCTGTAGCTGCAGTATAGCACCAACAGAAATCAATCCACAACAATTCTCTCACCGAGAGAACTGCTCACATGCCTGACAACCCACTTCTCTAATCCCACTCCAAGCTAACCAGGTACACCAACCAAAAGGGATGAGAAAAAAGGTTTCGGAAAGGTGGATTGGCTGTCTCAAGGATAACATAATGTATGAGTGAAAATGGTCATGGAGTCACTGACTGGATAACTGAGTGTGTTTTTGGAATCACTCTGATCTCTCTATCAAAAATGGTCCCCTGGTGGTTTCCCCCCTGTTTTCTGCTCATAACCCCCCTCTGGGCTAAGTTTCCCCACGATATGAATGCATTTCCCCAACTTGACACTTGTCATATCGGAAGTTACTTTTGTCCACTTTTCCACAACTTTAGAACTTAGGATAAACTAGTTATCCATACTTTATGTTTTAGGAAATATTAATATAATATTCCTTGACTTTTGGCCCTCCCTTACCCTAACTGGTGAAGTTCAATCCCCCATCTCTTTTATCGTGGTCGGTCTACGCGTAGTGATGTATTTTATATTAATCATGAGTCAAGTACAAAGTAGGCGCATTGGCCCTTGACATCTAGGTGCGCTGGCCTAATTCCAAGACATAAGCATTCCGACTTATAATACTGGCTCACTAGCCTATAACACATATTATATACACAAAGGTTCATTGACCTTAATATCACATGCACTTTGTTACTGCGTGCTATATCCTATGTCTTTAAGGTTGTGCGCACCTTAGTTACTATGTGTGGTATTCAGAATGTGCACATTACATCCCTTTACTGCGCAGTATATGCGCACACCATGCCATGAAATGTGTATTACAAAAAATTATGTCTAAACAACTCACTAGCTTAAATACACTTGGATTATATTTACATTTGGGTTCAACCGAGTGATATTACAGGTGCTCTTGATTAAATGCAAGTTCCATACCCTTATACATGATAGAATCCACTGGAAACATTACAATCCTGCAAATCTTGAAATCCTGAAAATTGTTAATCCTGCTGAATTTTGAATGGGACCTAAAATTCTACTTTCTCCATATGAAGTCCAATGAAGATGGAACCACTCTCAAACATCGTAAAAAAATTAATGGCAATGTTAAAAATTTAATTAAAAGGATGAAATGAAATATAAAGGAGAATGTAAGAATTTAACATTACCATTACCCTAGGGTTTGGTAATAGGCCCCCTATATTTTATAATAAAATTGAATTTTGTGGGTGTATGACGCATCGTACGAATGATGTACCAAACCGGACGATTCATTGAAAATGGTTGGTTCAGTACCAAACCGACAAAAAATGGTTTCGTGCCACAAGTCAATCTGGATTTACCTCCAATACAGTTAGATCAACCGGTTTTTCTAGACCAAAATGATTTTAATAACACTGCTAGAGAGAAAAATTAGGAGCATGATAAACCATGTAGATTTCAAGTAATCGAGTTCCAATTCGTGTAGGTATGTCACATGGTGATAATGATTGCTCAAATTTGTATGTGACAAATGGAAGCTATTAGGGGTAAAAATATGACATGTCATGCGACACATTAATGTGGTAAATAAAAACTCATATGATGAAAGGATATCGACGCTAGACGAGCACACGATACATGTCAATCTAGTCAAGCTAAACATATCAGAGGGTAGACTTGGTAATATTGCAAGGAGAGGGAATATGATCAGATTAGGGAATAGGTTCTTATGTCAGGCCACAATGCCTGAAAATGATTAAAACAAGTGGCAAGCAAGCATTGGGTGATGATATGATAAGGTTATACGTCCAAGAAGATCAAAAGGTCTATAGCCTGGGTTTTCAGAGAGAGGAGAGTTTGAAAGAAGAACTCGATAGAGATCAATCAAAAGAAGCTCATGCCTTTTATATCTCAGGAATGTTACAAGGGACTTCAATCGACTAGCTCGATGAGACAAACTTGATGAGGGGTGCTAAATAGGCTTTTGGTATTCGAGTTTCGGACCAGTCTTAAGATACTGCACACTCAACACTCAACACTTTGAATGATTATTCTCGATAGAGTAAATATGATGAGTTCATGGGATAGGACCATAGAAAATGTGGATCAAATATCCTTGTATGCTTCGGACCTTGGGGCAACAGTAAGCAATGGTGAATCCAGTTCCTAATGAGGGAGAGATTGATAAGGATCAAGGTTTTGGCCTCATCAATGCAATGGTGATAAAAATAAAATCGACTGAGGTTTAGGCAAGACCGAGATTAGTTCGTGATGTTGACTGTTGGCTTCAAACGATAAACAATATCCACATAGAGTGAATTTTAGGAAAGAAGAAGAATATCAATGGATTCTCCACATGCCTTTCAAGGTTGGAGTGGTC
Organism: Picea engelmannii; assembly: GCA_009831015.1. NCBI lineage: Eukaryota > Viridiplantae > Streptophyta > Pinopsida > Pinales > Pinaceae > Picea > Picea engelmannii. The sequence goes on along the minus strand of ML779889.1, from coordinate 435,974 downwards.
ATGTAAAGGAAGTGACCTTGCAAACTTGCTCATGCAACCACAAAAAATATGAGATCAACTATACAATTAAGAATACACTTTCCAATATACCATAAACATTACATTCCATGCCTTCAAAAAACTTATAAATGAGTATTGGGTTTGTTCAAAGATAATAATGGGTGGCTATAGACAAGCATCTTGAAAAATGCATGTGCCAAGTCTCAAACTCAAAGGAAGGATTAGTGATTTAGTGATTATAGTCAAGAGTTTGGAATTGAAGAGTATGATCAAGACATTAAGCGCAACATGCAAGTGAGAGGATGCATAATTAAGGTACAAGGACATCTAAAGCGTACAAGGATATCTTTAATGATGGTTGTCTTAAATGAGTTTGAAAACTTAATGCACAAACTCATTTAAGACAACCATCATTAAAGATAAAACCCCCAACTCCCTCAAGGTAGATAAAGAATTAACATTAGGTTCAAGCAGTAGAGGATTATGCATTAGAGTTCCAATTTTAGTATGGGTCCCATTTCCTTTTTCATGTAAAAGCAAAAGTAAAGGGGGGTTGTTGTGGCCTCAATAGAAACCAATTAGCATTGAATTTTTAGTCAATAAATCCTCATAATTAATGGATCAAATTGTATAATATAAATGTATAATATATGATTACAAACTCAGTAAAAATTCATGCATATATAGAGTAGTCAAGTCAAGCAAACAAAATGAAACAGATACTCAAACAAATAATAGAATTGGAATCAAATAATGTACAAGAGAGGTGAATGTAGGATAGTTCAAAATTTTATTAATTAAGACTATGTACAACCAAATAAACTCCAATAGTTCTAACAATCAATTTAGCTTCCTATAAACAGGTTGGTTTTGAAACCATACATTGTTCATAACAAATTAAAGCCCAGGTTGGGTGAAGCCCTAGACAACATGACGCCTTTGCCAACTCCACACTCATATTTTTTGAAGGGAATCTACAATCATGATAGAATTATTCATATGGATAATTATAGTAAAATGCATTCATCAAGAAAATAAACAAATTTCACCTCCTTTGAGAAGCACATTAGTTTTCACTCTTAATATTGAACCTTAAGTTGCAACCTTCCTTCCATTGCTAGCATTGTCGAGATATGAAAGGGCTAAGAGAATGAAATTTGAATAAAGTAGAAGTAGAACAAAGCTAAACTAACTCTATGTTTCTCCCCTATCCTTTCATCGATTCCTTCTCTATTCTTTTATATAGGTTAAATGGGAAAGTGAAAATCACCTATGCCCCTTGATTTTCCTTTGGAAATTAATTTTTAGTTTCTAGAGTATTTGATTTTAAAATTCTCCCAGAGTAGGAATTTTGAAGGATGACTGTGGTCAAATGTTTTAAATTTCTAGGCCAACTATAGGGTCACTCACTTTTGTGCATTTTTGTTGTTGTTTTACTTTCTAAAATATAAGTTTTTTCTTCATTCAACCATGCATAATTAATTTTTCCAAAATAAAATCATGGAATAACTCATTAAACATAAAGGAATATATATATAAATATGTAAATAGGTTCTTAACTATCACTATAATGTTGGCTTCTCATACATACAAAAACTGTCACAGTCCATGCTAAAAGTAGGGCTAATCAATCTTTGTCTCAATCAATAGCAATCACTGCATCTTTATCAATTGCATACCATCCTATCTCAATCAAAGCATGCATGCTCAAACAATAAAAAATTACATTTGGATGAGTGAATTGTGCCCACTCAAGGAAACCACTCTCAAATGGAGGGAACTCAATTTTTATGGAGCTAAAGTCATGACTAGTCTTCTTCTTTTGTTTGTCAAGAATTGGCAGTGGAGATGTTCCTCCCTATTCATTTTTTTTTTCAAACTTCAAACTTCAAACTCAATACAAATGCATGTTTCAGGTAACCATTTACATACCATCCTATCTACAACTATGAACACATGTCTACATGGGACATAGTGTAACTAGGTGTATAGAGACATCATATAAGTAGGTGATGAGAAAATGTTGAAAATCATAAGTGTGGGTATGCAAAAGAAAATATTAATGCTAGCTAGCCACTTGAAAAATATCACATAGTTATTTGTTATCCAAATTTAACCTTCAACTAACATCAACATTTGGAAAACCTTAAGATATCACTTATCACGAATTTCGGTATCATTTGTATGCCAAAACAAAGATTTCAAGGCCTTAATACATAGATAGTAATCCTTAGCAAAACAAATGCACTTGACAACCCAAGCTTGGAAGATACAAAATTTCATTTAATCCATCTATTGTCCCAATAAAATGGCATACTAAATTTGAGTAAGGGCATGATTATACTTTTTTTCAAGTTATAGGATATTTCCTTTGGAAACTAGCATTGCAAATTTCATTGGTGACACGACATAAATTGGGATACTAGGAATATACGACGTGTGACCTTTTAATACAGTAAAATGTGAAGAAGAGTGCTATAGTATACCTCCAATTTAAATGCAATTTCACTCAATGGGATACATTAGATTTTTGTTACAACCTTGTTGATACCTCAATAACCCCCCAAGTTTTGGGAAAAACCTGGGGCCCCACTTTTTGTCACTAGTCAATATATGCTTTTTTCTCTTGGGTTATACATTGTCCTTGGTTATTTATTGCCTTATTGCACTGATTATTTCTTTTATATGTTCAAGTTATATTGGTTTTCATGTTTCACTTATTTGGTTTTAATTTAGTTCTTTTCTTGAGCTTTATTCTTTAGACAATTTTTTGGTTTCTCTCCTTCTTGGTTTGGTCTCTTTTAGTTCCCTATGTATATATCGTGTCTCTTCTTCACTTGTTCCATTTGATAAGGCCCCCAATTTGGGAATCAAACTTGATTACCAAATTGGGCCCTCCAATCACTAACTTGGTATGGATGGGCCCCAATTTTGGAACCAACCCAGATCTCCTAATCAATCACTCCTTTATATGAACTTTCAAATAATTTTCTCTAGATCAATACATGTTTAAGAGCCTAGTTTCCAAATTGGGCCTCATGTTGACTTAATTGTTTTTTCCTTGCATCGATTTGGTAATCATCCCTAATTTCTAGATTGGAACCTCTTACTGCTTGTTGTACTATACAAACTGTATGGAATTTCTGCTTGTTCGATGGGATTTTCTTAGTTATCTTATTTTTTAATATTATTTGATGATTTCCTTGAAAAATCACTTGTCCTTGATCAAGATAAATCTTCAAAATTGGATCCTTGAATCACCAAATTTGGTATAACTCTATCCCGATTCAGTGATTGGACCTGATATCCAAATCATGCATTTACTCTACAAATGTAGTGTCACAGGGTCCTAATTTCTCAACCGTATTACTTTTCTATATCTCATATTTGCACATGTGGAACAAACTTCCATAATTTTCTCACATGTGGAGCCAACTTCCATACTTTTCTCACATGTGGAACCTTTGTTTAAGTTCGATTCTGATAGGGCCTTTTCTTTGTGAATTTTAGTGACATGGGGTACCAATTCTAAAATTAGCCCTAATTTTGAAATCAGCTTCCTGTATACAAACTTGCACTCCAACTTTTTAGTTGGCCCCAAAAACCAAGTTATGCCTCCTATGCATGATCTTGTTTCCTAATTTCCTAATCGATATCAAAATTGAGGATTTCCTCACCTAATAGTAGTGAAGACATGTCTCGATTTTGAAATAGCTCCTAATTATAGAGAATTACTCATTTGATATCAGGCTCTTCACATGTGTGACCTCATTTAAAAAAATGAATTCAATTTTTAACGTGAACAATTCACTCTTCAAGATGTGTCCTATCTCAACCTGATTTGATGGTGCTGCAACTCGAGTTATCACCCTTTCAAACTTATGAATACAAGCATCTTTCTCTTGTACTTTTGATTTAAAAGTTCAGAATTGGACAGAAAGATTGTTTGTGTGAATAATTTGTGCATTAAATAAGCTATCAAACTATAGTTATAACGTTCGAAATTGCCAACCGAGCTCAAGAATGTTACCCCAGAAAAGGTCGCCCATCTTTTGGCTCCACTAACTAGATATTTAGTGTCGAAATGACCCTATTCAATTAGCAATGTTTTTCTTTAAATGAGATAGGTGGTTATTTCATTGTTTTAGCCAACGGTGACATATATGCAAATTCAACTTTTCCACAATATAGATTTATTTGCATGAGTCCAATTTCTTTTCTTTTTTCTTGTGAATTTATAGATGAGAAATCTGAGTTCAAACTAAAAATATTAGCTAGAATAAAACTCCTCTTCCATGGCATCCACCTTAGGTTAGAATTAACATCACCATATTTATAGTTTCTTTCCAGTTAGAATTTCTAAAATTAGCAATTTACACACTTTAATGTGATTTTTCAGCTAAACCCCACGTGCCCTTTTTTGTATTGCGCTAATGTGCATGTATTTCCATAGAGATACTAAGGGTATGTTAGGAAACAAAATGATAACCATGAGAGATAAATCACAGTCCAACCAAATGATTGAATGGATTTTGTAAGGGAAATAACACCAACAAACTCCCATAAATTCAATTTCATCAACTACAAAGGGGAAAAAGTATACCAGAGGCAAGCAACTAGTTATGGAATCCTAGGATGTTAGAGATGCTAAATTTCTCTCTTATGCAATTTCCTCATACACTACTAATTTTAATGGAGCCCACATAAACAATTAATTGTTTCATCTAATTGAAAATGGGGAAGAGCTCAAGAATGATGAGAATTCAAATGAAAGGGAATAAGAAGAGCTCTCCGTAGCACAAAATTTAAAAGCATCCTTCTTACACCATGTACAACCATATATCTAATCATGTACAAAAGTAATTAGGTACTTGATTCAACACAGAAAGGTCAACACAAGGAGGATTCTAAATAATTAGGCAATTTATGTTATATCATTCACGTCAATTTATTTTGAATCTTATTATAAATTATTAAAGGTTGAAATTCATTTCGCCAATCATTAGGTAATTGTTTTTATGTGTGAACACAATAAGGATGATATCCTAAATGAGCAAGAAAAGAGAAGATTGGAGGCATTGGATAAGGCCAATATAGAATATGAATCCAAAAGAAGAGAAAAAGCATAGAAAAAAGTTGTTAGGAAAGAAAAATTGTCAAGGATAAGAGAAGCAGATGCTAAAGCTAGAGCTAAATTGGTAGCAAAGAAGGAAAACGTGACGAGGAAAGCCAAAGATGATGAATAGCCTAAGGAATTAGCAATGAAATAAGTTGAGGAAAAATATAAAGAGCAGAGGAAAATTGAAGAAGAACTAAAGAAGAAGAATCTAAATAACACTGAAATAAAAGAATTCATATAAGCAACTAACGAGCTAACACAACAGAACAATGAAGGCAACACATAGTAACTAGATGTGGCACCGATGAAATAGGTTTTGACGATTCAAACCTTTGCCAATACTTTTGGTTTATGAATGGTTACATAAGGATATGATTCTATTCCAAGTCCTATATATGAAGTTTTTTATTTGAAATTGTTTTCATTTGATAAACAAAGGAGGCAAGTAATAAAAAAAAAACATAAGAGAAGAAAAACAACCTAGTTTTTGAAGTAATACTCACCATTGAAACTATGGTGATGGACACAAGAAATATGAGTTTATCTTCCTTTGCCTATGATCGATTATCCATAGCCCAAGATATTTTACACAAACCTATAGATATTGAAAAAAATATAAGGGTGTATGAAAGCAAAATCACTACAAAATTAAGTTAATTACTATAAATCTAGCAAGTATCAACCTACAAATTTGATTGATTATACTTTTAGAATACAACATGATTTGGATAATGTTGAGAGAGATTTTTATGAGAAATCCCAACATGTACAAGCTAATGGCCAAGATGTTGTTGTTGTCATGACTCATATCCACATATGGGATCTTTTTATCAATGAGCTCAATTTCAATTTAATAAGGTAAAAGATTCACAATCCTCTTTGGAGGAAATTCTCACAAGAATCATTGTTTTCACACCTAAAGCACTTGAAGTACTGGATTTTTCTTTGGAATAATACAAATAGACAACTTATAATGCCCTCAAGGGGGTCAGTCATGAAGAGCAGATGTTTCTCTATTGTGATGAAAATATGGAAAACACTTACCATTTACCATCTCTTGGGCCAAAGAACAATTTCTTTCTACAAAAAAAATTATCCAAGGACCCACAAGCTTATATCATGTCAATATAAAATATACTAGATACATGTCTAAATTTAATGAAGAAACCATTCAAAAATTTGTGGAAGCTCTTACCAGAAAATGACATTAATTAAACTTGTTGCCTACGATGAAAAAGTTTTTAAAAAGGATGAGTCAGAGCATAACATCCTACAAAGATTCTTTAAAACAACACAATTTTCCTCAAGGATATGCATTAAATAAAAAAATTGAGACATGGATTGCACATATAAAGAAATGGAGAAAATAAAAGGGTGAGGATTCCTCAAGCCAAGTGGGGCAGTGTTCTAGAGAAGAGTATTTCAATAGACAAAGAGGGTTGACTCCCCAAGTAGGAGAAAATGTCAATTTTCTTAAGCAATCCAACATATATGAAGAGGAAATGAACATTCTTCCAGATGCATCAAGATGATTGATTTCCCCTCTCCTTCATATTTTCTATAAAGAGGATGATTTCAATTGTATAAAGTATTTTTGCTTGTGTATCTTTGAGAATTTTCTATGAAATGTTAATGAATGAGAAGCCACTACTAACCAAGCTATTGGGAGATATAATTCACTTCTGAAATGTGTGGGTTGTGAAACTTTTCTACTAATTTACTGTCAAGATGATTGATTTCCCCTCTCCTTCATATTTTCTATAAAGAGGATGAATTCGATTGTATAGAGGACTTTTTCTTGTGTATCTTTGAGTATTTTCTATGAAATGTTAATGAATGATAAGTCATTGTTGACCAAGTTATATGAAGATAGACTTCAGTTTTTAAATGTGTGGTTTGTGGAACTTTTTCTGCTAATTCACTAGGTTTTGGAATGGTATAATTGTTGATGTATTTAGCATCGGATATGTACTTCCACATAGTCTTAGTGTCTAGCACGTGGAAGTCGTCCTTTTTACCTCTCAAAACCTTACAAAATTCACTTTCTGAGTTAATAATTAACGTGAATGACCTTTTAATTAATGTGAGATTAATTGAGTTAAATGCCTAAGTTTTTGGCATTAGTAACTTAAGTGAGTTGATTAAATCCTATCCATTAGATCTAAAGTGAAGGGGAGATCTAATCTCAACCCTTGATCAATTTAGAGATCTAGGGTTTTGGATTTAGGGTTAACTCAATAGAATAAAAAGAAACCTAAGTGAGAGGATGAGATACACACAGAGTGAGGAGATCTCATTGATTGGATGGAGAGGACATTTCATCCAAGTGTGAGTGGGAAAGGTTAGTGGAAAGGAGTAAAGGGGCAACAAGGGAGATAAAAACCATGTAGGTTAGGCTATTTGCTGCATTGTATTTTCCTCAGATGGAAAATTATCCCAGGATGGGAGCCCAAGATTTTATTTAATAAAATAAACTCAGGTGCTGGTTTCCCCTTCGGGATTTTTCCAAGGGTGTTTATCCATAAATATTTTATGCAATGTGTATGGTTTCAGATTTATGCTTTTGCTATAATTTTTTTAAGTAACTCAAGTGTGCATTTATTTAATAAGTAATTTATTCAGAATAAACTAACAGGTGTTGGGTTAAGAAAACTAACATGGTATAAGAGCTGCAGTTTTTAAGGAAACTAGATTTGCATGAGATCAAGATTATTTGCAACGAGATTTTTATTATTATTACTGGTATGCAGGATGCTGGTAAAACCAAGAAATAAACAAAGGACTGCAATGATTTTTTTTTATAGCGGGAATTTTTAAATTTTTCATTAGGTTGAAAAGAAGATAAATTGAATTTTTTTAAAGGGAATTTGTACAACATACGAGCGTCATACATACTATATCCATTGTACGTCGTATGAACACACCAACTATTGAAGCGTACATTGTAGATTTGTGGGTTGAGAAGTGACCTAGGCTAGTAGTAGAAGTGACTTATGGGAAGAGGAAGCCATGAGCTGAGTGGTAGTTGCATAAAGAAACAATCTGTGGAGCCAAATGTAAGGCCATGTGGGATGTGTGGTGGTCATGCTGCAACAAGGGAGTTGACGATAAGAGAAACCATGGGTGGGTAGAGAAAATATGTTGCAACAACTGCATCCACAACTTTTCTAGATGAGGAGAGCCGAGGGAAAGTGTTGAAGATGCGGGCTGAGGACGAGGTGATGACTAGGTGAAGACAACTTAAAAATAAATGGTAGAGAAGCAGGTTGTGGGAAAGGGAAGTCACCGGTAGTGCCAAAGGGAGAAGTGTGGTCGGCTAGCAGAAGGATCGACTATAGGGGACCACACGGAGTATGAAAATAATGCAGGGGTAGGGGCTAACCATCCAACCAACATGCTTCTAACCAGCTAGAAAGTAGAGCCACCAGCCAACAGGGGCCACTAGAAGATGCGGGAAAGTCACTGGTCAACTGTTGGGGTAGAGGAAAACTGTCGGGTAGAACCAGAAACCCGTCAGGTAGTCGAGGTGGGATCAGGTAACCCAAAATGTAGCCAGGTAGTACCTAAGAGGGCTCAGGAAATAATCAACCAAGACCGCAGGAGCCTCGACAGTGGGGAAATCTGGGCAGCCCCGAGCAATGGGTAGAAATCCAGGAAGCCTCGAGTAGGTTCAGGGAGCAAGTATAGGAAACAAAATTTGAGTTTTTTTAGTAGGTTGTAGAGATGGAAACATGTTTGTGATTTGAGGATAGGTTGGATGGGTTCCCAACTATAGCTCTTGGAAGGAGAGAATCATGCTAGTGTTGATGGCGAATGACATTTGAGAATTCACAAACTCCAATGTGGTCCCACCAATGTATCCAAACGATCTGGTTGTCCATAAACAAAAGGATGTGAAAGCCAAGAGAATTATTCTAGATGGAGTGAAGTAACATTTGATTCCTCATTTATTTGGAAATAACATTTCTAGGGACATGTGGGAGGCTCTGAAGGGTTGATTTCATAGTAAGAATGAGAATCACAAAATGGTGTTGAGAGAGAAGATCAGAGACACAAATATGATAGGATCATACACGGTGAAAACTTATGTCACTCGGATATGACAAGTTCGAGATGAATTGGATGCAATTTGAGAAATAATGGATGATTCAGAGCTGGTGAGGATGACAGTCAAAGGCTTAACGAAGGAGTGGACAACATTCATAAAAGGGATCGTGGCACGTGAGAAGCTCCTTGATTGGTCAAGGTTGTGGGATGCCTTCACTTAGGAAGTACTTTGAGATGGAGAATTGAATGGAGGCCGACACTAGAATGATGATGAGAACCTTTCTCTTGCTAGCAAAGCAAAGAAGGGAAAGTTCAAGATGATTGGTATTGGAGAGTCCACCTCTCGAGATGACAAGAATAATTCCATGAGAAAATTCAAGTGCTTTGCATGTCATGAGTTTAAGAATTATGAAATTCAATGTTCGAACAAGAAGAAGGGTGGAAATAGGACGCACTCAAAGGTAGTTTCATCAAAAAATGTTGAGGAGTTTTCCAATAAGTTTGAGCATTATTTCTTACTTGTTTCCCATATTTATTCAGGAACCATATTAGTTGGTGCATGGCTATTAGATAATGGAGCTACATGTCATATGACAGGAACAAGAGATATGTTCGAGAACTTCACAAAGTGAGACTCATATGTGTATGTGTAACTTGGTGTGGGAACCAATCATACAGTAAAGAGATATAGGACAATGCCATTCCATATGGAGTCAGGAGGCATGTTGAGAGTGATATATGTGCTATGGGTGCTAGAACTTGGGAGGAGTGTGATCTTAGTCTCAATGATTGAGAATAATATATTTGACATACTATTTAAGGATGGATAGGTGTTGATCAAACCCAAAGGATCTAGCTCAAACACAACAATTGTTCTCAGAGTTAGAGAGAGAAAATTGTATAGGATAAATGGATAGCCTATGCGATAAATGGAAATAAATAAAGTGACAGATGACAAGGAGTAGGTAGCACCGAATTTTGAGTAGCTCAGAGGGAGTGAGCCTTCATGTTCAGGTGTGAAGGAGTAGCCTTCCAAGTTTGTCAAGGAATCATGGTATGAGATGACCATGTAGGAAGCTCAACAACATGAGGCTTCTAGGATCATGTTCAAAGGGAAGTCTTCGAAGAAGGGTCTAATAAAGATGACATGGATATATTTCGTTTTAGAGGGAGAAACTAATCAGGTGGATTGGAGAGAAGCGATGGTAGAAGATCTGATAGCAAAGTGTTGATGGGCGTAAGTGACACACCGTCAACTATAAGGTCAGATCCAGACCGAGGTTGTCTAATTAACCCAAGTCGTTTGGTATGATCTGACCCATTGGGTTTAATGGCTCTGTTAGCCAACTAGAGTCCTAAAAAAACAGTAAAATAAATAAACTAAACTAAAGCTACGATTCTAACCAATGATATATTACTTGCAAATGTTTATTAAAAAGAAACGTGAATGTACAAATGATTATAAACAATCTATATACAATTTACAAGGTTTACTTGAAATCTTGCGAAATGGATGTTCATAATAGTGTTTCTAAATAAGATAAAGTAAGAATATAAATCTTTCTAATGTTTAAAGATATCAAACTAATAAATACAAAGTGAATACTATTGAAACAATGACACATAATCAATCAAAGCTAATTTATGCAATCATCGTTTCATCAATAAATAATTTAATTAACACACATACTAACCTGTAGCTGATCAACAAAACTGAGCTTATCTCTCTGTGTTGTTTGAACTCCTGCTTGTCTTGTATTTAAGGTAAACCTATGTCAGAACAATACTAGTACTTCCAGAATAAATTCAAAGAAGTCTTTGATATTTGGAGTAAATTAATAACAACAGAAAGACAACTAATTAATTACCATGTGATCTTAAGATAATCAATATCTAAGAACGAAAGAAAACTAAATTATGAGCATTGATATTATCCATCATTTAACATTAGAAAGAAACTCAATAATAATTAAATGATCGATTGATCAAACATATAAAATGAACCAACATATCATGGATAGTATTCAAATAATCATCGATATGAAATATCATGCTAAGACAAGGCTAAAGCTAAATCTACAGGATGATAGTTCATAACATAGAAATAACAGGAGAATATAATGGAATAAACATCACATAGGTCTAAAGCCAACAATGAATCACTTTCCCATATCAATTCCCAAAAATTACATGTCCATACTGTAGTCCTAAAAAATTGCCCTTACTACTAAAAAACAACCACTATTTAAACCTGTCTTGGATCAATAACCTCTTATCATGCAAGATAGAGGGTAATCCCAAAAAATCAGATTTCTTTACAAAAATAGGATAACAAAGAAACACTCCTATAGGAGTTTGTGATAAAAAATAATAATTACATAATGATATTGTTTTATCAAACAAAAAAGAGAAATTACTAAGCTATGCAACACATAATCCATGATTTCTTCTCCTTGTGAATAGCATCATAACCATTGTTTTCCTGAAAATAATAAAACGAAATTGAATTTTAGATAACAATACAAACTAATATTTACAAATAGACTGGCTATAAAATCGTGAGATTCTATAGCTAGTCTTAAATTAACAACTAAATCAAAATAAAATCTATCTATTTCATTTTTACAACATAATTAAATCAAAGAGAATCAAAACAATTTTTTACCGTTTCAGAGATTAGACAATGAAGCATCTGATAAGTTTGAGTTAATGATAACGTTGAATTTTGTTGTGTTCTTGATAACGACATTACAAGCTCGTTTAAACCTTTTACCTTCCCGACCAACGCTGGATCGAATGCATGCATTTAATTCTTGATTTTCCCTTTCAAGCTGCCATATGTTTTAATTGTGCCTGGAGATATGGTATATCTCTGTAGTATCGTTCAACCCAGTCGAGACAACTTTCATAGTGCACAGGTGCTATATCAGGCAGAGGTTGAGTGTGTTTTTCAATGGGTGCTTTGGTCTGCTCTGTAGCTTGCCTCAAATCATGGCTTATACCAACGAAGATTTCTTGTTTTTTTAGGAACAGAGGTAGTTCAGAAACAAAATCGTATTGTATAGTTTCAATACCAATTCCATTTCCAAGGCATTGGTTATCCACATCTTCTCGGGCAAGAAATTCATTGATATCATCATCAGACAAGTGATCATCGACCTCGATCATTGGGATCGAGCTCAAATGATCTTGCTGACGATTTATGAGATTTATGGATATTAACCTGCCCAGTCTGTTGTTTACAAAACTCAAATCCGAATTACCCTGTTCCTTGCGATTTTTCTTAACAATAGATTTGTTAATGAAACCCTGATTCGGGTCAACAGTAGGAGCAGGAGAAACCCTTTCCTTTAACACATCTATAACCTCCTCTAACGATTTTCTAGGCACAAAATCATATCGTGTCTTTTTCCTCAAAGGGTTCTGAACAACAATAAAATTTCGCTCTTTGGTCGCATTGTCTTCATGTGGATCAACACTTTGATTTTTGGTGGTAGGGTTACAAGGAATAGGGTTTGTATTGAAAAGGAGGGGCGATTTCACTGTGCTTTCAGGTATGGTGAAGTTGTTTCTACACATAAAATATTCCCAAGTATCCCCAATTTTATCTAGATTCGACAACAACAGAATTTGAATAAGCCCATGGTGGAAAAGGATAGACATAGGGTTTAAACTATGTCTATGATAACGCTTAGACATTTTATGCAGGCTCATAAACATATAGAAAGGCATATTTAGCTTGAACCTGGAAAAATCATCAACAGGTGGATGTGATACAAGAAAACTAAGCCATACCTTCCCTCACAAGTTATAATCTGTTTAAGAATTAGAAGCAGGTCGTTYCATCGAGATTTTAAGAGAGTAATCGATGTACCTTTAGGGAAACATTTCAATTTCTTAGAGACCATGAACAGACTCCAAGGAACACCTTCTAATTTGGCATTTTTGAACCATRTTTCTCCCTCATGTGACAGTCCTGTAGCTCGTGCTATGGGATCCTCAGTCACTTTGAGTTGCAGATCCCCAATTTTAGCTTTAGAGCCATCAAACAATTGAGCGAATGCTTGTGCAACTGCTAGGTTATAACCTTCGAACTTTTGGATGAAAATGTCCCAGCCATGTGCCTGTATATCGCTTATGGCATCGTCGTGGGTGAGGAGGGCTTGCGAGTGATTAGGTTCAATTCTTACTACATGATCCATGGATGTTATCACATAGACACAGTGAAGGCAACGAGAGGTGGGTTTGTATTTCCAATACATAAACAGTAGGAAGAGGTCTGTAAAATTGGAAGAGGCCCAATAACTATGGACTTGGGAGGATATCATACTTGGTAATTTAAGCTTTGAGCGGATAAGAACCAGAGGATGCACGGGCTTGGAAACCACTCTACTCAATGAACACTAAACTCAACCCACCACCACTAACCTATTCCAAAAATGAATGCGAGTCTGGATTATGCAGGACAATAGGATGATGTGGAATTGTAAGTACATCAGTCCTGTACCAAGGTGATAGGATTGTGATATGAATGGTAAGAACAAGATTCATATTTTGAATTTAACCCAAGGTTCTTCGCCATCAAGCATATCAAATATAAAAATCATATAATCAACCATAGATATAACTAAGTCATATTTCCCACAGTGAATAAAGCAATGATAATGGATCAATCAATTAGCTTACAAACTTTAAGATTTATAAACATATAGATGCCCTTTAGGTATAATCCTTTTAGCAAAAGAAGCAAAGAAGTTACAAACTGTAAAATGATTACCCAAGCCAAAATTTTGTTTTAATTTCATGCTTTCAGTAACGAAATCAAAACAAATGATAGATTTAAAAAACAAAAAACTCTTATACTCGGCTAACCCAATGAATCTCCTCAAAACCAAAAGACAAAAACGTTTGTAAGTATAGGGAGGAGCCAACTACAATTTTTTTTTATCCCTGGGTGATGACTTTTTAAAATCACAAAATTTGACAGAATTGTTGGCTGCCAACACAAAGACAGATCCACCTCTAGGTGGTACAAGTACCTTCCTCGCTAAGATGGAGTGTTTATGTATTTAGCATCAGATAAGTACTTCCACATAGGATTTGTGTCTAGCATGTGGAAGTCATCCTTATTACCTCTCAAAACCTTAGGAAATTCATTTTACGAGTTAATAATTAAAGTGATTGACCTCTTGATTAAGTGAGCTTAATTAAGTTAAATTCCTAAGTTTTTTGCATTAGTAACTTAAGTGAGTTGATTAAATCTTGGCCATTAGATATAAAGTGAAGGGGAGATCTAATCTCATCCCTTGATCACTTTAGAGATCTAGGGTTTTGTATTTAGGGTTAACTCAACATAATAAAATGAAACCTAACTGAGAGGATGAGATACACATAGAGTGAGGAGATCTCATTATTTGGGTGAAGAGGACATTTCATCAAAGTGTGAGTGGGCAGGGTGAGAGGAAAGGAGAAAAGGGGCAGTAAGGGAGATAACATCCAAGTAATTTAGGCTATTTGCTGGATTTTTATCTTTTTTAGATGGGCCATTATCTCAGGATGAGAGCCCAAGATTTTATTTAATAAAATAAACTCAGGTGATGGTTTTCCCTTTAGGGTTTTTCCAGGGGTGTTTACCCAGAAATATTTTGTGCAATGTGTATAGTTTCAATTTTATGCTTCTAAAGTAATTTCGTTAAGTAACTCAACTATGCATTTATTTAATAAGTGATTTATTAAGAATAAGCTAATGAGTGTTGGGTTAATAAAACTAACAATAAACATTTTTTCTTACAATATAAACTTTTCTCACATATGAGCAACTTGATTTATTTAGCAAATATCACAAATTGTTGAGTCTATATCCTTAAGCATAGTCATTAGAAAAAAATTGAGGTAAAAAATGGGCCTAAAAAAAACATTTCTATCAACATCAACTTTAAAAGAACCAATAAGATTCAAGATGACGATGTCAACCATAAGGATACATAGTTTTGGAGGGAAAGAAAAAAAACTAATTTTTTAATCTTATTTTTTGTTTATCTCCTTGCATGTTTACTCAAATTTAAAGTGTTGGCACTTGTTGGATGCATAATTATGTTTCACATCCAATGGGTACCCATTGTGCATACTTTTAATAGACCTACAATGAGATAAACTAGAAATACATGAAAACAACGTGTTTCTTGGTTTACTCAAATTTTAAGTGTAGGCACTTATTGGATGTAGAATTAAAGTATGCCTCCAATGAGTACCCACTATGCATAATTTTAATAGACCCATAATGAGATAAACTAGAAATACATGAAAGCACTTTGTTTCTTGAAAGACACACAATTTTTTCATGTATTTCTAGTTTATCTCACTATGGGTCTATTAAAAGTATGTAGAGTGGTACTCATTAGATGCGGAAATCCAACTCAATTTAAATTCACATCTAATGAGTGTCTACACTATGTTTTTCATGCAATGTGGTCCAGTAAGCCCAACTATTTCATGAATTTTCTAATAGATTTGGAGTGGACTCAAAACAAAGGGAATCATTGATAATGGAGATTCAAACTGAGGTATAAAGGTTGAGATTATTGGGGCTAAATGAAGACAATATTAAAACCCAACTATCATTACAGATCTGATGCAATCCATACAAACACAATGCAAGAAGAAGACAATTTTATCTTGGGAAAATCAAGCCTACTTTCTTTGCATTGAATAGTGGTTGCATTTTCTTTTCTTTTGATGAACCGGTCGATTTTTAGATTGCTTGCCTTAGACCCCTCTCCTAGCACTAAAGTTTAACCCCAAAAGGCTGAGCTTATTCGATTGAGATCAATGCCTTTACCATGAAAAAAAATGTTTGAAAAAAAGAGGAATAGGCTGATTTCAAGCAAACAAAATAATTCTTCCAATGCAACAAATCCAATGGATAAATAGTGGAGGAGCTTTCCTTTCCTCAAAGTTTGAAAATGGTAGAGTGTTGATAGATTTAGAGTGTCCATAACCCAATTAAAATTTCCCTAAATCACAACATATGGAGGCTACTTGAAATGGCCAAATGAAGGCGATACAAGGGAAAAACATTAATGAAATCCTCCTTATCAAATGTGAACCATTATATTATAATGGACGACGAAGATCGAATATCATTCTCCCATGCAAAGACTTAACCAATTGTTATGCTAAGAGGTGGTGTCATGCACCACTCACTTAATCGTTAAGTACTTATAATTGTTTGAAACACTCCGTGGGTTATAAAGCTTATATGTATTAGTCATGATAAAAATCTATGTGCCTTATAATCATGCACCAATACTTTGATGTGTCACTCATTCGACCATGGACCTTTAACTTTTTGTTTTTTGCATTTGGATATCATGAAGAAGGATACATCACACTACAATGACAATATTGTCAACCAAATAATTGAAACTAACCATTATTTATTTATCATATGCAACATGTAGACACAAGGATAACTAACCAAAATCCACCACACATAGATTATAATGGATAAACTGCATTAATTACTATCAACCGCATGTAACACCATCCAACCATTGTAACACATCATTATCAAAAGAATATCAACATGAAATAAATAATTTTGCACATAAAAAAATGATGGATTGTCAACCATTAGTTGTATTGAATCATTAGTGCACATTAGGAGGACATCCTACAATTCCCTATGGGGAATTTCATGCAAATAAAAGTTCATTATTCATTTGAAGTTCCATTTCGGGTAACATCACTGTGACACATCATAGGTGCTCAATGTTGATGATAATTTGAGTCAATACCTATATATGCACAACTTGAAAATAAGTAGACTGGTTAGCAGACTAGTGCACATCCTCAAGTTCTTCTAGCATTAATAGTGAGCACAATGCACCGACGAATGTTAACAATTTAACTTTGAGTAACTAACAATTTGAACACATCCTTAAACCGCAAAGGGGAAAAAACATGTAAAGCCTCAATTTATTGAATGTCAATACATGACATGCCATTTATGATGACTATTTCAAGTTAGTGATTTTAGATGTGATGGAGTTGCCAAAATGTAAGGTGATGAGAAATGTATTAATTTTCACACTTGAATGCCCCCAATAGCGATTCTAATGCTCTTTTGAACTTCTAGAATGAATGAGTGATTCAACAATCGGTGTAGAAATGAGATTAGGGAGTTAAGAATGATTTTTTAAGATTAATCATAAGAGGGCCCAATTCAGGCATCAGGGACACAACTTTAGCCCAGGGATAAGTTAAGAGACCTCATCCTAATAATCCAGTCCAATCAGAAATCGATGAAAGACTTTTGAAAGGGGAATCATGAATTCCATGAAGAAAACGTTGGTCTCAATTTTAGAATCAACCGTGACTTTGAAAAGATAAAACTAGAAAGGGACCAATCCCTAATTTGAGAATCAATAGGAAAAATGAAATACAAATAAAAGAGAGATAATTAATTTGGAGATTGATCAGAGTGAGGAATTGAGAACGATTCTCCAAATTGGTTAAAACTCATTAAAAAATATATAAAGGAGAGGCTATATCAATGGATTGGGCCCAATTCCTACATTGAGAAGAAAATGAAACAATAAATAAATGATGGGACCAATTAAAAAACTAGAACCAAAATAAAAAAAAAAGGAGAGCAAAAGGAACACCAATTAAACAAAATCGAGACTAATTTTGCAATTGAGGAAGGGAAAATTATTAGAAATGTGAAGAATATGCTTGTTCAATAGATTGTGCTTGATTCAAATGTTTCCCAAAGAGAATCTAAGAAAAAAAGAAATAAACAAGTCTAGCCCGATCCAAAAATCGATTCTAGAATCCACAAAGTTCAAATTATAAGGAAAATGAGGCCCAATTGACAAAAATGGACCACCTACAAAATTGGTGAGAATCAAAATTTGAAATATAAAAAAATAATCTCGATTAAATATTGGACCCGATTAAGAAATCGGGCCAAAAATCAAGAGTGGAAAGGCTAAAAGTAAAGGGAAAGACCAGTTTGAAAATCGATTTTAAAACTTGAAATGCAAAAAAGGCCAAGGCTTAATTCTTAAAAAGGAGACACTAAAGCATAACCCCTATCAAAATAATTTTGAAACACAAATTTTGAATGGGAGATTAAAATGCAACCAAAGAATATCAATCAATTCAGAAACTATAAATAAATAAAAATAAACTTTTGACATACTAAATAAAATACAAGAGATCAAACCAAAGATGAAGTTTATAGAAGAACTTATTCAAATCAAAGAAAAAAGGGTCTCTAATTTTTTCAAAAAACTCGGAGCTTGTTGAAACCTCAACAAATGGTAACACACTAGGTGAAATCATGATTCTTTTCCATTTTATTATTGAACTATAATTTTAAGAAATAAAAACACCGTTATTATCAATAATCATACCTTAGCTTTCTAACATTTGGTTTTTCTCTAAAAAATTATTTGGGTTTTTCTCTAAAAAATTATTCATGATGTGATCCCAAAGTATCTCAATCCTTTTATATTCAATGACTTACATCCCAACTCAAATAAGATAAGTATGATGAAGTAAATTTCCTTGAAGTATACTTGAGTGTTTTGGGCTATAATCATAGTCACAGGGCTTTGTTGAAGTGGGGTTAAATATCTCTTCATACAGGTTGTCTCACCTCCCTGTGGTGTTTCTCCATTACTGCAAGCATTCATAGCCTCCATGGATTCACTTCAACATCACAAACCTTGCTCCACTACCAATGACAATCCATATCCCCAGTGGAGATATTTGCATTCCCAAAAAATAAGTTGAATTTCCTTTTTCAATCATTTACCAATTTTATATATTTTCTCACAACTAAATTTGTACCCAAAATACAACAACTAATTTGTCTGAAATTCGACAGTTACGGTCTAAAATTTGATGGAATTATTTTGTTTAGGAATCAATGGGACGTGGTAGGTTAGTCGAAACACAATAACAAAAGTCGGTTATCTGACTTCCAGAGTCGTTGGATCAGAGGCTGGGCCGTCGATAATTCTGCCCCTATAGCTGTTGGATATCTGACTTCCAAATCTGTTGGATAAGTGGTTGGGCCATCGATCATCCTGCCCCATAGGGGTCATATATTCGAATCCATGGGGGCGTCAGACCTATGGCGTGGCCATCAGACACAAACTTCATGGAGTCGGACCATCCTGTCTGATATGTCATTGGATATCCGACTCCATAGGGCATTGGACCTATGGCATTTCCGTCATACGCAAATTTCATAGGGGTTGATTTTTTATGGTCATAATGTGTGACAAACAACTACTTTGAAGTAGGTCATATGATATAAGATGATTTTTTACCATCTTCTACAAATTAGTAAATAAAGTAACTATTTGATACATTCATATTTAAGCTATGCACTTAAGGTAGAAAGGTCATAATTTGATACATTTGAACCTTAAGTATTTGCTGGAAATATCTTGTAGAAAACTAGTCTTGGGGGCTAACATTGCCACTCATAAATAAAATTATAAAGGTGTTGTTTTATGTCTGTAATGTGCTTCCAAATATGCAACTTAGTTTATAGAAAAAAGGAGGATACAGGCATAAACAAAACAACAAATATAGAAAAAGGGAGAGCCTCCTCAAATAACTTTACTCCTAGATGAATAAATTCATTACTAAGCTTTTATAAAAGAATGACAACAACAAAAATATACAAAATGAACAACAAATTGAAAGGAATAAATAAACCGTCCATCAAAGTGGATCAATACCTCAATCTTCCATTAATATTCAAGAATGGTTTTTCAAAGGAGTTCTATCAAGCTTCAATTCCTAAGCTTGATACTTCATCAATTCTGTAACTCCTAAATCTCCAAGTGCTAAATTCCTCATGAAAAGGAGAGAAGCTCCTCTTTATATAGAGGGAAAGTCATCTTTGTTACAATAAAAAACAATATTTTCTAACTAACTCCATGACAATTCAAATAATAATAAAATAATGTAGTAGTTAAGCAACATCCTCTAAAAATAGCACATGAAGGTGAGGTTCCTCCTATAAATGAGTGGTTGACCATGTCAATTGCTCTGTCAAATAGTAAAATAATGTCTTAATAGTGCACTCCCGAAGATGCTTGCATACAAATACAATAAAATATTCTTGACATGGAGAATGCTCCATAACCACCATCCCAAAATAGCAAGTGGTCCAGAAGATGCATGTTCAAGTGTGAAAGATACCGACTAGATGAATGCTTTAGAAGAAAGGCTTGGTAAAGTCTCCAATAAATTTCTCAAAATGACAAGATGAAACAACCTCCTATTTTAGTCAAGAAAGGTCGAGAACACCTCATTTACATGTTGAAGATGTCCTTGTATGGATTGAAGTAAGCTTCTAGAGCTTGGTACTCCAAAATCAATCCATTGAGAAAAGTTTTTAGAAAAGTCTATATGATCCATATTTACATGCAAAAAATTGTGATAGAAATATATTGATTGTAGTCCTCTATATTGATGTTTTTCCCATTATGGGTGCTACTATGAAATTGATTAATGTTACTAAAGAAAAATTGAAGCAAATTTTTGACATAAAGAATTTAAGATTGTTGCATTACTTCCTTAGATTGAAAGGAAGGAAATAAAAAGTCATAATTTTCCTATCTCGACCCAACTATACATTGGACTTTGTTATCGCGCAATTTGTACTTGTCCTGAAGGGAAAGGATAAGGGAAGGAAAATTTGCGTAACATGAGGTTATCCTATCACTGTCACCTTAATAAGATACCTCTTTCTATTTAGGGATGATAGCCCTAGGGAGACGTCCCCGTTGACCTGGGGGTTTGAGAAGGAAAAGGTTAAAGTGTCAATAAAAGGTATCCCCTCTCACAAGTCACACTGATCATAAAGTCCCAAAGTTTTAATCAATGAAGCAATGATGTGCTTAGATGTACCTTCCCAGAACAAAGCAATTAGAATTTTTTTTTCTTTTGAGAGTACAATTTGATGTTAATGCTTCATAAAACCTTGGACTTGTCAATAAAAGCAATAAGTTGATTCGAGATGAAGCAAACATAATTTTATAACAGAAATGTATACAAGATAATAGCTTCACAACAAATTCCTTAAAAGCGCTTCACAATGACCAAAAATAATAACCCAACAATGGCAATATACTAGCACTTGTCAGAAGCTAATTAGGTAATGCAAAAATCAACTTTTGCAATTACTTTTAAGAGCTTTTACTACTGTAATAGTTGGCTGTAGCTTACTTTTGTAACAACAACAAGTAGGTTAGTGAATTAGTCTAATCTAGGGTTAGGAAAGGTTAGTAGGTTGCTTGAGGTAAAGATTTAAAGGTTGGTTTCATCAATCAATCAAATTCAAGGTCTAAATCAGTGCCTTTTAGGGATAATGGAGTCACTTTGCAGTAGAAAACTTGAAGAAAATCAAATTATAATTTGAGAGATAGAGACAAGAAGGTCAATGATTGAGGTGTTGGTAACCCAAGGCCTCAATCACTAATCCCTAGGAGGAAAATGACCACTAGGAAGTAGGTAACCCTAGGCCCTAGCGGTTTTACTCCTTCTTTACCTCAAGGATGAAGTAAATGACGGCTTGATGAAGAAAATGATGCTAGAGTGATACAATGGTAGGGCCCTTAGAACAATGCTTCAAGAAAGTAGGGTTTCTAGCATAATCTAGTAGGTGAAAAATTGTTAAGGCAAGGACAATAACATGTGCTTTGACTTCTTATGGTTTTAAGCTAGAAATTTCATAATCTTGGAAGAAATGAAAAGTGAATGTACCATAACCATTCAAAATAAAGAAGAATTGCAGAAATTCACTTACATTCACCAAGAATAATCTAGCAATAGGCATAGTTGAAGACTTTCCACCAAGAAAAATGCCAAAAACACCAAAATTGGTCTTCTCCAAGAGTTGCGCACCACTTAAATTTCAGCCAAAGACCCTTAAGGAAGCTAAATTTCAGACCTCACTTAGTGAGTGAATGAATGATGAAAAAATACAAGGGGAAAATCCCTTATTTATACAGTGAAAATGACCTTTAATTTACAAAATTAGGTTAAAAAGGCCGACATGGCCAGTTTACATGAGAAAATTCATTTTTACATAAATTTGACAAATAAAACCCTAAATCAAGCAAGAGAGGTGATGTCATGCCCTTCTAGGGTAATGTTGGGCCTCCTAGGAAAAACGTTGGCCTCTAGGAGCAAAATGTTAGGTCTCCCAAGGCCTCTGGATCATGACACACGTGTCACTTGGCACACAACTACCTCCATCATGTCCATCTAACACTGGGTGACATTAAGGGTCACAGAAGTGATGTCATGGGCCTTCCAAGGCCAACATCATAGTGGGACGACAAGACCCCCCTGGGTCCAGGCCTTCCAGTATGTCTTTGGTGGAACATCCTCCTCTCTCTCTGGTTCAAGCCTTTGGTATGTGTCTGCCCCTGGCTGGGGTCTCAACATCCATTTGGTGGGATTTTATCCCTATGGATGTATGAACTAATCATATCCCCATGTGTACCTTCCCGTCGGGTGTGGCCCTGCAACAATAAGAAGTACGCCCTCCATGGGCTCATAAGTTATAGGGACCATAGCAATGCCAATTGCATCTAATCATCAAGTTACCCAAACATGTGCATAAAATCCCCCTTTTCCCAGACCAGTGCTCAAAGACGTTATGCTATTCTACAAGCTAGGTTTGGAGAGGACCTCATGACGTCCTATTGGGATAATTATCCTTAAGTGTGGGGTGTCCCTAGTGTTATCACAGAGGGTTGTCAAGAGTCATATGGGTTTGTTGAGGATACCTAAGACTGTATATTTCCCCTGTCTCTCTGTGTTTCGCAGGCCGAGTCTTGACGTTTTTCCCCCTTCGTCCGATAAAATCATTTTCTATTATCCCTTGTTCATTTGTGCACCCTGGTTTCCCTTAATATCTTACCCGAAAGAAATCACGGCCCCAAGCCCCTCTATTTTTCTCCAAGGATGAACACTTGTCACCTTTTTCCATTCATTGGTCTCCCTATTTTCCCAACCCACAACCAGTCATCCAAATCCTTGTTCACGTAGGCCGCATCCATAGACACAAAGTGAAACATTCAAAGCAGCCCATTTCGGGCTTAAAAGTAGTAGGCAGTTTTAATATTTCAACGACGAAGATTCCAGGAGCAGTTCTGATCAGTGGCTCATGGGCTTTCAGAATGTCAAAATCACACGAAGTATAGCGCCAGGGAAAAAGGTCCGACGTCCCAAGGCCCAGAGTGAGCAAGAGCCGTTGATCTTGAGTGGGACATGTGGCATCTGATCCAAGTGTTCAGGGAAGTGAGCTTTGGGAGTTTCAAAACGAGAAGTGCGTGAAACTCCCGAAGAGCCGAGGCCCAGACTCCCGAAGTAGTTATGGAACGTTGATCTCAAATTGATAGGAGCCGTCGATCTTAGCAGTATCATCTTCGGAAGCCCCGAAATGCTAAAAGTCCCAAAATTCCAAAGGCCTGAGGTACCAAAGTGCCTAAATTAATATGAACTGTTCAATTTAGAGGAACACGTGGTGTCAAATCAACAGATTTGCAGTTTCGCGAATCAGAGGTTTTGAAGGGAGTTATCTTTCAAAGTCATGAAAAGTGAAACCCTGAAGCACTTTGAAGATAAGCACCGGGTCATGACCTGAGGTCATATGGAAAGTGGGGCCATAAAGAAGGGTAAGTGCCTATTGAGCGGTTGGTGACTGGGGTTTTCGAGGAAGCAATCGTGGCTGTCAAATTCAAAGAAAGTCCGATCGTTGATCTAAATAAGGTCATTTCGCAAGATCGAGCATCGAGATATTTGGAATCAAGTGGAGTGAAGACTCCTGAAAGATGAAATCCCGAAGCACCTTTGGATATGAGTGCCAATTTATGGCCCGAGGTTGCATGCAGGATGGAGTGATTGAGAGGAGTTGTGCCAAAGGACGAGAGCGCTCGTATTGGTCACATAAGAAGATCTACATGACCTCGAGGCGCTGGGATTGACTCGAAGAAGTCATGGGAACCGCTGGAACATTCATGGGTGTCAAGCCTCGTCCCGATCCCGATGAAGGTAGTTAATGGAAATGGGGGCGACAGTTGAGACCTTGTCTCACCCCATAAATGGAAAGCATACTGAGAATGGCTGACAAATTTTCCTACAAAGCACATAACTAAGCCGAGCTTGTGTCTGACATAAGAAGGTCTGTACAGGATGACAAAGTAGGCGCTGACTAGAAACTTTGAATGTAGGGGTCCAATCACATTCCTGGTGGTTGCAACATTTTTAGTATATATAGGCAATTTTGATATTTTGTTAAGGTCGAATGGTTGAGCTAGGATCCTTGCTATTGTAATATTTTGATGAAGAACACTAGTTCTTTGGTTATGTATTGATTTGAGACTTCTTGATTAATCTAAGTCATCTTTCTTACTCCATCTTATTTGCCTCTAATAATGAGAGAGTTCATGATTGACTGATTCACATGGATTGTTGTGACTGTATTATGATGAATGCTTGATTATACTGTTGTTATGATTTCTTTCAGTTTCCTTGAAATTTGAATCCAAGAGGATCTTGTGTTTAATTTTTTCTTCCTTAGGCCGCTGGAAGCCCTAGTGTTCACAACATACCTCTACACTTTTCTCACCAAAGTCTTCCTCCTACTCACCTTCACTCCAACTTACTGACTGAAGTTGATCAAAGACCTCAATTTCTTGTGCATACCAGTCCAGATTTCTGATTTAGAATGTTATTTTCATCGAGTCTTATCCATTTGGCCTCTTAAAACTCATTTACATTTACTGTATAAAATGATGGGTACTGGGATTACCTTCTATGCATTCTGAGGGTGAATTCTAGTGCTAACATTTTTGGTGTCGTTGTTGGGGAACGAATTGAAGACATTTCCCTGGGTAAGAACGACAAAGAATTTATGATTCTGAAGGTGCATCAGAAATCAATATCTTGAAGATTGTAACTTGCACCTGGAGACTCCACTATTTTAGTTGTGGCTCTGAAGGGTAGACACACGAGGTATAATCCACAAATTCCTCTGGTTACACCTGAAGTTAACCCAGAGAGGATTACTAAGAAAGGAAATCTTTCTCAAGAAGGCTTTTTGCTGTTGTCCCAGATTAAAAAGCTACCTGGGAAGAATGACATTGTAAAGAGCCAGTTTTAGATGGTGAACCAAAAATGGACACATTATTCTGACCAATTATCTTTCACCATGGCGAATCCACTGTGAAAAATTTGTTGGTGATTCCACTGAAGGGAGACAAATCAAAAGGCTATGGAGAGTATCTTGGCCAAGAGATTCCCCCCCTTCAATTTCTCAGCCATCGCTGGTTATCCACATCCAGTGTCGGCTATAAATGAATGGGATGATTATCTTTCGAGATTCAGAGGAAGCAAGCATGACCATCCTGGTGAGAACTTATTGAAATTTCATATATGCATGCTTGAACATGGCTTCTTTCATGAGGATGTCTTGATCAAGATGTTCAAATATTATTTAGAGGAAGATGCTCGTGAATGGTGTCAATCTCTCCCTGTTGCTAGTATCCATTCTTTGAAGGATTTTCATGATGATTTTAATTCATATTACTAGAAGATTTACCTGTCTCATATTATTTTGGATGAATGTTGTAAGAAGTTTGCATCCCACATCCAACAAATGATAGAGTCTTCCTCGTGTGATGAGTCTGGTGAAGATCTGATTGAAAGAGAAAGTGAGGATAGAAGTGAGTAATTTGCAAATGTGGATGAAAGATTTTCTCTTTCTATTTCCCGAGAAGAAGGCCTTCGAGATATGAGTGTTGATAGTGTTTATGATTCCATAGCCATAGATGTATCATATTCTTCCCCCGATGCACCTGCTATCTCAGTTGTAAAAGAAGAGATAGTTATGGAGGAGGATTCTTCTCTTTTCCTTCAAGATGTTTCCCATGATGTATTTTCACCTAGGATTGAAGAGAAGAATCAAGAGGTCACTCATTTTTCTTTGCAAGATAAAAGAGTTATGCGCTCACCCATCTTTGATGAGTACTCAAAATAAGAAGAGCAGATCCCTACCTTACATTTTGTTGACTTGGGGAGAAAATTACCTATGTATGATAGCTATGAATCAGATTCTGATGTGGATATGAAGGATTTCCAAGACCATACTATAGATCCTTTTCCTTTATTCATTAAGGAAAATCATTGGGTGGAAATCAACCATCCTGGGCCCGCTGAAGACACTGAGTAGCATGTTAAGGAGAAACACCCATTCATTGATATACATGGAGAGATTTCTTGCCCTCAACTGGATGACGTTATCAGAGCAAACAAAGAGGAAGTGGATAAGCAACCTACAACAACCTTTGAATCACCTGTGCTTACGACAAGCATTCCGTCGAATGTGAGCAACTGTAAGATAGAGCATGTTTTCTATTACCAACCCAGTAAGTTTCGTCCCCTATTTTATGACCCTGTAGGGGAGTACATGGAGTTTCTTTTTTTGCAGGTATTGAAGCCTCCAAACTTTATCTTGCCTTCAGACTAGGAGGAGAGCTGAAAAATGTAATCATTTTTCTATCACAGTTTCATTATATTTATTTGATCAGTGACAGAGTAAATAAGTTTTTAGTTAGGAAGTTACTTGACTGGCTCTGGTGGAAGTCTACTTTCACCTAACACTTTGTAAAAATCAGTTAGTCTAGGAGTGTACATAAATAATCTCCTTCTGGATCCCATGTGTTTGTTTTCGTTTTCAGTAGAGTAGTGTACATATCTCCCCGTTTTCTTAAGCGAAAGTTTTGAGCTAGAATCCATAGCCCAACAACTAAGGCACTAGAACTGCGCGTTCTTGGCAGCTCGCAGGGAGCATGACATCCCCTGTGGAGCCAAATGTTATCACATAGGGTTGTCAAGAGTCATATGGGTCTGTTGAGGATACCTAATACTGTATCTTTCCTCTGTCTCTCTCCTTTTTTCAGGCCGAGTATTGAAGTTTTTCCCCCTTCGACCGATAAAATCGTTTTCTATTTTCCCTTGTTCATTTGTGCGCCCTGGTTTCCCTTAATGTCTTACCCTAAAGAAATCACGGCCCCAAGACCCTCTGTTTTTCTCCAAGGATGAACACTCATTTCCTTTTTATAGTCACTGGTCTCCCTATTTTCCCAGCCCACAACCATGGACACAAAGTGAAAAATTAAAAGCAACCCATTTCGGGCTTAAAAGCAACAGACAATTTTAATCTTTCAGCGGTGTAGATTCTAGGAGCAGTTCAGATCAGTGGCTCACGGTATTTCAGAATGTCAAAATCACATGAAGTATAGAACGAGGGAAAAAGGTCCGAAGTCCCAAGGCCCGGAGCGAGCATGAGCCGTTGATATCGAGGGGGACATGTGGCATCCATTCCAAGTGTTTGGGGAAGTGAGCTTCGGGATTTTTGAAGCGCGAAGTGCGTGAAACTCCTAAAGAGTCAATGCCTAGACTCTCGAATTAGTTATGGACCATTGATCTAAAATCAACAAGAGTCGTCGATATTGGAAGTAGCATCTTTGGAAGCCCTGAAATGATAAAAGTCCCGAAATGCTGAAGGCTCAAGGTCCTGAAGTGACAAAATTAATCTGAACCATTCAATTCAGAGGAACACATGGTGTCAGATCAATGGTTTCACAGTTTCACGAATCAAAAGTTTTGAAGGGAGCTATATTTCAAAGTCCCAAAAAGAGAAACCCCGAAGCACTTTGAAGATAAGCACTGGGTCACAGCTTGAGGTCATATGGAAAGCGGGGCCATAAAGAAGGGTAAGCGCCTATTGAGTGGCTGGGGACTGGGGTTTTTGAGGAAGCAATCGTGGTCATCAAATTCAAATAAAGTCCAATCGTCGATCTGAATAAGGCTATTTTGCAAGTCAGGCATCGAAATATTTGGAATCAATTGGAGTGAAGACTCCCGAAAGATGAAATCCCTAAGAGCCTTTGGATATGAGCGCCAAGTTATGGATCGAGGTCGCATGCAGGATGGAGTGATGTATAGGAGCTGTGCAAAATTCTGAAAGTGCCTGCATTGGTCACAAAAGAAGATCTACATGGACTCGAGGCACCGGGATTGACTCGAAGAAATCGTGGGCACCGCCTGGAAAATTCATGGGTGTCAGGCCTCATCCTGATCCCTATGAGGGTAGTTAATGGAAATGGGGGCGACAATTGAGACCTCGTCTCACCCCATATATGGAAATCATACTGAGAATGGCCGTGGTGGGAGATTGGCAATCCGAAGTTTCCTGAAGGAAGGATTTTCCTACAAAGAACATAACTAAGACGGGCTCGCGTCTGACATAAGAAGGCCTGCATAGGCTGACAGAGTAGGTGCCGACTGGAAACTTTGAAAGTAGAGGTTTGATCACATTCCTGGTGGTTGCAACATTTTTAGTATATATAGGCAGTTTTGATATTTTTTTAAGGTCAAATGGTTGAGCTAGGCTCCCTGCTATTGTAATATTTTGATGAAGAACACTGGTTCTTTGGTTATGTCTTGATTTGAGACTTCTTGATTAATCTAAGTCAACTTTCTTACTCCATCTTATTTTCCTCTGATACTGAGAGAGTTCATGATTGACTGATTCACATGGATTTTTGTGACTGTATTATGATGAATGTTTGATTATACTGTTGTTATGATTTCTTTCAGTTTCCTTGAAATTTGAATCCAAGAGGATCTTGTGTTTAATTTTTTCTTCCTTAGGCTGCTGGAAGGATTGATGTTCACGGAAGACCTCTACACTTTTCTCACCAAATTCTTCCTCCTACTAACCTTTACTCCAACTTACTGACTGAAGTTGATCCAAGACCTCAATTGCTTGCGCATACCAGTCCAGATTTCTGAGTTAGAACGTTATTTTCATTGCGTCTTCTCCATTTGGCCTCTTAAAACTCATTTACATTTACTGTATAAACTGATGGGTATTGGGATTACCTTCTATGCAATCTGAGGGTGAATTCTAGTGCTAACACCTAGGTGAATACCAATCTAGGTCATGTAAGTGTATGAGATGGTAAGGGGATGTTTGTGCAAGGGGTGCAGTGATGATAGGGAAATGTAGGGCTTGCTTGTGGGTGCCTCTAAAGAGGGTGAGCTGCACCTTGTTCTGGATGCAAATGTTTCCTAGCCCATTCAATGCCTTTTTTTTCTCTTTGTCTTATTTCTTTTTCTTTCAAGAGAATAGCTGGGGGACACTGCCCTGGTGTGGTGACCAGTGGTGACAGTGTTACCCACAAGCATTTCACGAAGATGAGAAGGTTGGCTTGTGATGAGACCCCCGTTCTATTGGCCATGCTACCAAGAGCCACTACCTTGGCATGGTGACCATTTGAATGGAAGTGTCATACCGCTACATGCCATGGACCTAATAGGCTGGCTCATGATGAGGCCCCCTATCCTCCAACTAGGTATTGAGTTTATTTATTTTATGGGTTCCTCCTTTTTCTTATCCAAAATCCTTTTATTTCTTTCTAGGGAATCCTTGTGCGAAGCATCGAAAGGTTTTCTTCTTTCGAATTTTATCTTTTTCCAACTAATTTTACCCCCTGGGCCTTTAGCCCCTTCTTCCTACAAGGCAAGGAACAACCCTTAACTAGCTTGGAAAACCCAATTCACGAACCAATGCAGGGGATGGATGAGAAGGAAGATGATGAAAAGTGATAAGTATGGTGGGAATGGATGATGTCCTTTCATGAACCCACTCAATGGAAAATCAATCATAAAGGAATCAACTTGCTAGGGAATTTTGTGATTCCCCCAGGTATGGACAAGTAAAAAGGCATAAAATCCAAGCACACGTCATAAAGGAAAATAGAATTAAATGCACATATTCAAATGTTTTGAGAATTAGAGCGACACATACGACCATGATACCTAGAATTAGAGTGACACATACGACCATGACACATAGGACCAGGCGGATGGGATGGATGCCGCTGCTGTTGACATGATAGAGGTGATGAAGAGGAAAGATGGGCCCTCCAGGGCTAGGCTTAAGTCAATATGTCTCTCGATACTCCATGTCTAGGACATGTGGGCCTCGAGACATAATCCCCTTAGTTATCCTAGGCTAGGGGATAACATCTGGCTCCAACTCAGGAACATGTGCTCACTGTAGAGCACATGAGAACCTCAACATCTCTGGTATGACCTCTGACCTGCTAGATCTCAAAAAAATTATTAGTAATAATTTGGGGTGGTGATATCACCCCTGGCTCATATATGGTACAATAAAGTGAAAGTAAACAAACATATATACAAATGGAAATACAACTACTTTAGCATGAAATGTAGAAAATATATACAATGAATGCAAATGCCTACCTATTTGCCTCTACTTACCTGTTGGATGAATGCTAGATGTATTCATATAGCCAGTGAAACCACCCTAGCAATGTCTCATAATACCTTCCTCTGTGCTTCATCATAAACCAAAACAATGACAAGTTAAGAACATGAGTAACATGAGTTAGAAAATGTATTGTATCATTAGAAATCGTAGAGTCTAGCTCATGGAGGCGGGTGGGAGGGAAAAAATGGTGCCAAGTCATACTCTCAAGAAAGTGCTCAATCCATCTCATAAAGGGATCATGAAAAGTCAAAGCTTTAATAGACTGACTCAAAGAGTTTGGAGGTTGGATACTTCAGACGTATTCACACTCTGAGGCCTAGGAAGGGACTAGCAAGAACCTAAAGGATGACTGACAATTTCTCAAGGGGAAGCTGGAAGACTGTGATAATAATCTTCTTCTTAAGGTACCCAACCTTCCCCTAAAATCCCGAAGGAGGATTTTACATAAGACTTAGGATAAGGGACATGTTTCCAAACCATACCCTCAATAACATAGCAAGGTAAAGTAATCAAAGGGAGGTAAAAAATATTATCACAAGTATCCTGCTTTAGGCAAGCAACTTCCTCACTCTTATCAATATCCGAGCACAACGATGGTTGATAACTTTATTCATAGAATAAATCCGAATGCTCAAATGAGTAGTCATCAAAATCCTCAAGGTATGACCAAAAATCATCAGGAGAATATATGACTAGGTCATCCCTGGATGTTTAGAAAGTATCTGTAATTATATCATCTCCTTGTTGCCAATTGTCAAAATTAGTAACCTCATATGATAGTTGTAAAGAAAACTTTTGGAAACAACCTTCAATGTCATAAATGGGATCCTCATTAGAACCAAGAACATCCCACTTACGCCTTCCAACATGTATGAACTCATCAATATTATCAACAATGTCACTACCTTTTTCATAACATGAAGGATCTAATGAATCCAAGGGATCCTCTAGTACCTCTTCTCTTTCCAAATCATAAAACAACGCATCATCAAAATTTTGGAAAGGGAAATAACTTACCGTGTTCACTTTTTGTTATGCAGGAGCATCAATGGCTTGGATGACTTCATCAAATGGGAGAGGATCTAGTATATCATCACCAAGACTCATCTCTTCGTCTTCATCAGAAAAAAAAGGAACTAGCTCTTCCAAGGGCTCCTTTACTTCTTCACCTTCTGAGTCATAGAACAAAGTGTCATCAATAAACTTGAAAGGAAAATGACTCATCTCATTCTCTTCATCTTGTGCGGGAGAGATAGGATCTTGGAGAGATTCATCAGATGGAGGAGTGGTTACTAGTGCTTTATCCTCATAATTCACTTTTTTAGTTAAATCTTCACTGCATTCTATTGAATCATGGGAAAAATCTTTCTCCTCTTTAAGGGGTTGACAATTTTCTTCATAAATTTCTCCTTCTATATCAAAGGATTCTTAGTATTGAGTATGGTACACATCCCTGATATCTTCCACAATCTTAGTGGTGAATCCTTTATCCTCTAGGGATACTACGATATTCTCAAGGGTATCTTCATATGTCAGGCATCGTGGTTTCACAAACTCAATAAACCTACTGATGAGGTCTATGAAAGATGATCTTTGCAACAACTCTTAAACAAATCTTGTAAAAAGGATGGCAGAGAAAGTATGAATAATTTCACCAGAACATCCTCCCCTCCCAATTCTATCTCACTTGTATACTTCAATAATTCTACAATGTGAGTAATTGGGAGGCATCTGAATCTTAGAGAGTTGCTTGACCATTTTGTATCAAAATAATTCGGGTATCCTTGAAAACTTTTGAAATAATTAGTCGGATACACTTGTTCCTAGGGCTCCATGATCCCGTAACTTAGAAAAATCATAGAATTGAGAGTAAGGTGGCACCTTGGAAAAGGTCAGTGGAGTCACCAGATAATTTTCTTGAAACTATCAAAGGGATGAGGGGATCACCCTCAGTGGAGTCACTGGGTAAGCTCTGTAAAGTAAAGGATTTTGAGGAAATTATTACTAAAAAGTGTCGTCTTTGAGGAGAATTGACTGAGTGTTCCCCGATAATGGTGCCAAAATATTATCGTGCAATTTGTACTTGTCCTGAAGGGAAAGGCTAAGGGAAGGAAAATTTGCGTAACATAAGCTTATCCTATCATTGTGACCTTAATAAGATACCTCTTTCTATTTAGGGATGATAGCCCAGGTGAGATGTTCCCAGTGACCTGGGGGTTTAAGAAGGCAAAGGTTAAAGTGTCAATAAAAGGTATCCCCTCTCACAATTCACACTGATTAGAAAGTCCCAAAGTTTTAATCAATGAAGCAATGATGTGCTTAGATGTACCTGCCCAGAACAAAGCAACAAGAAAACAATATCTTTTGCAAGTACAATTTGATGTTAGTGCTTCATAAAACCTTGGAATTGCCAATAAAATCAACAAGTTGATGCAAGATGAAGCAAACAAAATTTTATAACAGTAATGTATACAAGATAATAGCTTCACAACAAATGCCTTAAAATATCTTGACAATGACCAAAAATAATAACCCAACAATGGCAATATACTAACACTTGTCAGAAGCTAATTAGGAAATGTAAAAATCAACTTTTGCAATTGCTTTTAAGTGCTTTTACTGCTGTAATAGTTGGATGTAGCTTACTTTTGTAACATCAGCAAGTAGGTTAGTGAATTAGTCTAATCTAGGGTTAGGAAAGGTTAGTAGGTTGCTTGAGGTAAATATTTAAAGGTTGGTTTCATCAATGAATCAAATTCAAGGTCTAAATCAATGCCTTTTAGGGCTAATGGAGTCATTTTGCAGAAGCAAAATTGAATAAAATAAAATGATAATGTGAGAGCTAGATACAATAAGCTCAATGATTGAGGTGTTGGTAACCCAAGGCTTCAATCACTAAACCCTAGGAGGAAAATGGCCACTAGGAAGTAGGTAACCCTAGGCCCTAGCGGTTTTCCTCCTTCTTTAGCTCAAGGATGAAGTAAATGATGGATTGATGAATCAAATGATGCTATATTTCTACAATGGTAGGGCCCTTAGCACAATGCTCCAATAAAGTAGGGTTTCTAGCACAATCTAGTAGGTGAAAAGTTGTTAAGGCTAGGACAATAATATGTGCTTTGACCTCCTAGGGTTTTAAGCTAGTAATTTCATAATCTTGAAAGAAATGCAAAGTAAATGTACCATAACCATTCAAAGTAAAGAAGAATTGCATAAATTGACTTACATTCACCAAGAATAATCTAGCAATAGGCCTAGTTGAAGACTTTCTACCAAGAAAAATGCCAAAAACACCAAAATTAGCCTTCTCCAAGAGTTGTGCACCACTTAAATATCAGCCAAAGACCATTAAGGGAGCCAAATTTTATACCTCACTTAGTGAGTGAATGAATGATGAAAAAATACAAGGGGAAAAATCCCTTATTTATACAGTGAAAAAGACCTTTAATTTAGAAAAATTAGGTAAAAAACGTTGACATGACCAATTTACATGAGAAAATTCATTTTTACATAAATTTGACAAATAAAACCCTAAATCAAGAAAGAGAGGTGACGTCATGCCCTTCTAGGGTGACGTTGGGAGTCCTAGGTGAAACGTCAGCCTCTAGGAGCAAAACGTTAGGCCTCCCAAGCCCTCTAGATCATGCCACACGTGCCACTTGGCACACAACTGCCTCCATCGTGTCCATCTAACTCTGGGTGACGTCAAGGGTCACAAAGGTGATGTCATGGGCCTTCCAAGGCCAACATCATAGTGGGAGGGAAAGACCCCCCTGGGTCCAGGCCTGCCAATATGTCTCTGGTGGAACCTCCTCCTCTCTCTCTGGTGCAAGCCTCTGGTATGTGTCTGCCCCTGGCTAGGGTCTCAACATCCATCTGGTGGGATTTTAGCCCTATGAAGGTCCGAACTAATAATCTCCCCATGCGTACATGTATGTCGAGTGTGGCATTGAAACGACAATAAGTACACCCTACATGGGCTCATAAGTCACATGGATCATAGCAATGTCAATCACATCTAATCATCAACTTACCCAAAAATGTGCATAAAACCCCCCTTTTCCTAGACAAGTGCTTAAAGATGTTATGCTATTCTACAAGCCAGGTTTGGAGAGGACCTCAGGACGTCCTATTGGGATACTTATCCTTAAGTGTGGGGTGTCCTTGGGTGAAGACCAATCTCGGTCATGTAAGTGTATGAGATGGTAAGGGGATGTTTGGGCAAGGGGTGCAGTGATGACATGGAAATGTAGGGCTTGCCTGTGGGTGCCTCTGAAGAGGATGAGCTGCACCTTGTTCTGGATGCAAATGTTTCCTAGCCCATTCACTGCCTTTTTTGCTCTTTTTCTTATTTCTTTTTCTTTCAAGAGAATAGTTGGGGGACATTGCCTTGGTGTGGTGACTAGTGGTGACTGTGTTACCCAAAAGAATTTCATGGAGATGAGAAGGATGGCTCATGATGAGACCCCCTTTCTCTTGGCCATGCTACCAAGAGCCACTACCCTGGCGTGGTGACCAACTGAATGGAAGTGTCATACCGCTACATGCCCATGGACCTAATAGGATGGCTCATGATGAGACCCCCTATCCTCCAACTAGGTCTTGAGTTTATTTATTTTATGGGTCCCTCCTTTTTCTTATCGAGAAGCCTTTTATTGATTTTTCTGGGATCCTTGAGAGAAGCATCTGAAGGTTTTATTCTTTTGGATTTTATCTTTTGCCAACTACTTTTACCCCCTGGGCCTTTAGCCCCTTCTTCCTACAAGGCAAGGTACAACCCTTAACTAGCTTGGAAAACCTAATGCCCGAACCTATGCATGGGATGGATGAGTGGGAAGATGATGAAAAGTGATAAGTATGGTGGGAATGGACGATGGCCTTTAATGAATCCACCCAGTGGAAACTCACTCCTAAAGGAACCGACTTGCTAGGGCATTCTGTGATTCCCCTAGGTATGGACAAGTCAAAAGGCATAAAATCCAAGCACATGTCATGAAGAAAAAGAGAATTAAATGCACATATTCAAATGTTTTGAGAATCAGAGTGACACATACCATGATACCCAGACTCATTACCTCATGGAGAAAGACCCACTATTGCTGAAGGGCCAAGCCAATGGGATGGATGTCACTGCTGCTGACAGAATGGAGGTGCTGAAGAGGAAAGATGGGTCCTCTAGAGCTAGGATCAAGTCAATATGGCTCTTGGTACTCCATGTCTAGGACCTGTGGGCCTTGACACATAATCTCCTTAGTTATCCCTAGGCTAGGGGATAAGAGACTTAATAAAAATATTTCAAATGGACGACTATAAATCTACACCTACATTTTTTGAGATTGGAATTGAGTTATCTACTAAGTCTAATTCTGAAAATGATGGAAGTGCCTTGTATAGGCAATTGGTTGGAAATTTCTTGAATTTCACTATCACTAGGCTTCATATTGCATATGTTGTTGGTATGGTAGCCAATATACTTGTGGTGGTGATTTTTACTTTTACATGATATACTAACAAGTCCACTTCCATATATATTGGGTAGGTGATACAAATGAAAAGTCTATTTCTAATGATATTTTTGGGTCCAATTCTATGGAGCAACACAAAGCAATCTACTATTTCTTTGCCATCCACCAAGGCTAAATACAAGGGTGCAACAATTACAACCCAAGATGCAATTTGGTTAAGTGTCCTCAATCAAGGGTTGCATATTAATCAGAATCAAGCTGCCACACTTTGTGACAATCAAAATAATATTCAATTGGCAAAGAATCATGTGTACCATGCCTTATATAAGTACATAGAGATCCACCAACACTATATCCAAGCACAGATTCAAGAAGGCCAAATTTTGTTGAAGTCCTACATCATTGAAGACCATGTTTGAAGTTTTACCCAACCATAGATTAAAACCAAGATTGTCAAATTCAAAATCTTGATAGGTCTTAGAAAAGAAAAGTTGTCATTAAAAAGGAGTGTGATGTGCAATGCAAACTTCCCAAGTGACTCCACAATTTAGTGAAATGTCATGTTGTGTTCCCATGTAAAAACATAAGAAGGGATGTTAGAATATTTTAATATTTTGATGTTTACTTGTGAGACTAAATAATATTTTTGTGGGTGTTATCCCTCATATTGTATGAGGGTTAACAAGTGTGATCTTCATCGCATGTGAATGGTTTCCATGGTGCTGCTTCTATTTTTGCTTCATGGTTACATAATGATGCTTATGAATGGTATGACTATTATACTCTTCACACTTCATGCCTTCTTCATATTGTATGAGGGTTAACAAGTGTGATCTTCATAACATGTGAATGGTTTCCATGGTGATGCTTCTATTTTTGCTTCATGGTTACATAATGATTCTTATGGATGGTATAAATATTATACTCTTCACACTTCATGCCTTCTTCATGATGGATGGATCATCTTGTTAATGACATGATTGACCCTATCTCATGAGATCCTTTCACCATTCTTATTATTTCTTGGCAAGAGAGAGGCAAATTTAAACTATGGTAATAGTGCACCATAATTATACATCACATGACAAAGACATACTTTTTTTTTTTTTTGGAAAATCGCTTAAAAATTATATTATTGATATCTAAAGAAACCTATATATATCATATGATGTCATGCAGTTTCTATGTTTGCTAACCCATATTGAAAAAGGAAAGGTACAAGGGAAAATGTGACACTGCAATAGGCAATTTTAAATGTTGGCATATTTACAAGATCATAAATTTTGATGTAGAACTATTACCCCTATGACTCATACATTCAAAATAATACTATTGAATTTTCAACCTCAATTCTAGGGGAGGCAAGTGTCGTCACACATGGGAAAGTGCTAAGTTTTATATGATTCTTGTAGCATGTGGACCTTGAAACTTATTCCCAACAATTTGATGGTATGTAGATAATGATGTTGAGATTCTATTCTACCGATAAATACAGTCATCGAGCAGACACTGGAGCAAGTCTACCTTGGTGACTAAGTCCTACCTCAATATTCACAAAGTAGCCAGTAGTCAAGGCACTATTCAAGCATGTTGGGTAGAGGATTGTGGATAGAGTTTATATTATACTTTTCCATCATAACAACGCATGAAAGCTACAAAAAATGGTATATTTTAAATGATGTTTCTTCTTTGTAAACCACGGTTTACGGGCAGATCATGAAGGTTGTTTCATACGTAAAAAGAACATGGCTTGTATTTTTCTTTTATACTTGAACTGGAAAATATGATAAATTAAGCCATGAAATTAAGTTTCATTCTTGTAGCAAGTTTAGAGGATCCATTCTTCAATAAAGATGAACATATGCATTCCTCTAGTGCGTAATGATGAAGGAAGAGCAGTTTGAGGAAGCATGTAGCAGTCCTAAAAATACCACTGGCTGACTTGTAACCAAAGGAGGGAAATAAACCAAAGTGTAACTGCTTGAGAGTCCATTGGGAAAATGTTAACAACTATTAAGAGCAAGGTATAAGGCTCATTATGCAACCATAGACTACAAGGACTCCCACTTTTATGGGGAACAATGACATGGGTGCCAACATGCAAAGCATGCTAAACTAGGGAAACCCATGTAAGGAGGTGCATTACCATTCAATTAGGGAGAAAAAGGGAGCTTATAGGGGTAAATCCACTCACCAAAACATGGTCGAACTTGCAAAATATTCAAAGCATGACAATAGGTAAGTTGGATCATCTAATTTTGATTTTACCTGTGCTAGGTTAGTGCATTTATTTTGATCTACAATTTTGTCTATTCAATTTTCAATTTTGATGAATTTTAATTTGGGCCTATAAAACTACATGTTGGGGGTCCTAATGAACCACATAGGTATTAAAGCAATAATTGTGCATACATGCATGAAAAAATCTTCAACAATTGTGAAGTAGCACGAGATATTAGGGTTAGGGGTGCACAATTGCACAATCATGCCAAAGATGTGTGGATATCCCACATATTGGTGGTAATTGCATAGGTCATATCTTTTGAGGTTGCACACCATCATAAAATTACATGGCATTTAATTTGGATGGTCACACAATGTTGACAAGTTTTATTGTTTTGATGTTTATAGGTTTTATTGCTTATAAGTGGTGAGAGCAGGAGCATGAGGTCTTATGGTAGTTAGTTGCTAGTGATGTAGATGAGGCACACACTTTGTTTTGTTGATGCAAACTCCTAAATTTATTTTAGATCCCATAGATTCACACTAATATTAGATTCTAGAACACATCATAGGGATGTGGAATATTGGCAACTATTTTGATGTTGAAGGGTAGTGTTTGGAGATAAAAATACAAGACATCTATTTTATGATTGGGTTGTTGGTACGGGGAGAGGTAGTATACCCGAAGATGACTCTTTAGGGGAAAGGGGCCTTAAATATTGTGATGGACCAATTCTAAAGGCTAGGGACATAGAAGGTGGAGGGATAGTGCATGACTAAGAGGATTGAGTTGGTGGGTGGATGATGCATTATTCTTTGTATTTCTAGGATGGGTAGGGGGGTCGCTTGTGACTCATTGAGTAATAGGATAATTTATAACACTAATGAAGAGATTTATGGATGGGCATATTTTTGACTATTCCTTGACAATTTTACAACACTAGGTGCACTCTCACCCAAGACAATGCTTGTGACAAGGACATAGCCATTTGTCTTTCACAAGTCTAATTAGCTCCCTTTTGAGATGGTTTTGTTGATTCACTTGCATGTGGAGATGAGGGTAGGTGGACCTAAGAGACATGGATGGTGCGATGGGGGGATTTGAGGTCATGCCTTGGTGGATGTGAGGTAGGTTGGGACTTTGCGGGAAAACAATTTGAGATGTAGTAGCAACTAACTATTATTATCCAAGAGTTCCCTTACAAGGGTATGTAATTTACCAAAGATATCAACTTGACACTCCTACCCGAGGACACTTGGAGTGTTTTTGGTTAGTTCACTATTTTTATTTTTTGATATTTAAAATGTTTTGTGATTTTTGCATGACATCGATACCAATAATTTGACATTGTCACCCACTAGATTTTGAAGAATCTATTGTAAGAATCCTTTACAAGGCCTCCCATCATGAGGGACCACACAAAGTTTTTTTTTTTTTTGGCTCTATAATAGGCTTTCATATTGAGGGAATATGTTTTTTTGGCTCTATAATAGGTTTTCATAGTGATACTCTTACCTTATGGAGATAAAGTGGAGATTCAAATGTATGTATATGATATATTTAGTTTTCTTTGAACCCAACCTATCAAGTTTTATTGAGAAGATAATGCCATAGCCCCTTGTGACATGAGATCTTTAGTTTTCTTTGTATCCAACTTATCGAGTTTTATTGAGTAGATAATGCCATAGCCCCTTGTGAATTAGAACAAAAGATTAGGTCCAACAACTCTTTTGGCCCTGCTCTATGAATGGTTCACCACTCCAAGGCACCAAATTATTTTTATCATTAAAGGATGTAAAGTAAAAAAGGTTCCCTAATCTGTAATCAACGTGTTATTTCTTTGAATCAATTACATTAGAGGAAATTTGGGGTTAAAAATGGGTTTCAAAACAAAAAATTTGCCAACAATATTAGTTCCATGTAAGCTTCCCTATTGGCATGAAATGGTACACACCATCAATGGTGCCCATGGGGTACAATATACTACACAGTTAATTTAGGTTTAGTTAGACTAAGTAAGGGCAGCTTAGGTTAGGTTGAGTTGGTAGGGTAAGAAAATATAGGGTATGTAAGATGATTAGGATAGGTTACATCAAGTTAGGGTTGGAAGGTGAGAGCAAGGTAAGGTAGGGGTTGGTAGGGTAAAGTCAGAATTAGGTTTATTATGGTAAAGATGCATATAGTCATGAATGAATGAAATAAACTACGTATATTAAATGAATTAAAGCACTGCAATGCAAATTAAAGGTAAATAACTAAAACTGTTAGAAAGTAATGGATGTGCTCGTTTAAACATAGACAATATAGCAATATTGTCACCCAACCATAGGATGAAGCCACCCTCGAGCACCTTAACCTTGACAAAGAATTATTCTGGAAGCAAACCCTAGGATTAGTAGCCAAACAAAATGGCACACCTCTCTCCAGGGATAGCGCACCAAGCAAGAATAACCAAGATTGATCAAAGAGTACAACTCAGAAAAATCAAGAATATAGATTGCAGGACTGACGACAACAAATCCTCCCAAGACTTGCGCACAAACTAGCCTTCTGCAGTGCACACAAGTGTACTTCTGTAATTCTGAGAAGTCTGGCTAAAATGAAGGCTGGCCTCCTGTATTTATACTGCTTCTACCAGATTGCCTGGGCCGACTTCTCATTCTGGGTTCTAATTACTTAATATTAATTATATCCTTTAGATGACATCTCTTCTAGGGTTATATCCAAAAATTTTCTTGCTTCCCAGAATATTCTATTCTCGTCAGGGTTACACGTGGAGGTAAATACCTCCTGCAACTACCATAATATCAACACTCCCTCCTAGCTAGGGAGGTATTGAAGGTAATGGTCTTGAGCACAAACATACCATTGAATCAATAGCATCATCATATACGTACAGACTATCTCATGATTAGATCAAGAGCACCATCATCACTATCAGTGTCATCTGTCAACATCAATTGCATCATCTCTTGAAACCATACGCCATCTGAGTAATCAGATATGATGCTGAATAAGTCACTCACTGCAAGGAGTGATACAAAAAAACCATTCTTCTAATCCAGGCATGTGTCCTAGAAGAATAAATGTCCTGGACCATTTTCTGTCTGGAGAATCTTTGTCCATCAGTACATTGATCATTCATCTAGCTGTTAATCATCTTCAACACTAATGATAGTTTACAAGGCAATCATAACAATTCCATTCAATAGAACACAACTATGTCTATCCATAGTAGTACACAACTGCAATCCAATGGTACACTACCACACCAAGTAGCACACAACTACTTAATCAGTGACACATAGTCACAACCAGTGGAACACATCCACCACAGTAGCATACATCTACTGTCCAGAGACATGCAGTCTCCATAGCAATCATATCATCTGATATCAACCTACACAAAAAAATGATGTTATGATATAAACTGAATCATCTAGGCCATTCTTCCACTCACATCTGTGAGATCTAGAAGAGCATCTGCCCTTAGAATGTAAAACATCAATAATGAGCTATTAGACTATTCTTCTTAAGCATAAAAGAATAACTGTCTTGATTTATGAGCCTGGACCATTCACCTAACTGGGCCATTCCTCCGGCACTAAACAAAGTGCAACCTGGAGAGAATGAGTATGCCCTAGGGAATGCATGTCCCTGATTGTTGAACTTGGACCATTCACATATTTGGGCCATTCCTCTGGTACTAACCAAAGTGCAACCTGTAGAGAATTAATTGACCCTATGAAGTGACTGTCCAGACCATATCCCAAGGAAACGACTGTCCTGCACCAACCTCCAAAACAAACCATTCTTTGAAACTACTCACAACTATGAGCTTTGAAAGAACGAATGTCCGACGAGGCAGGAGAATCTTCTTGACCACTACTGAGAGTGAATTCCGAGAAGAGAGACTTTCCTAGACCATTCGCCCACACTGTCCACAAGGGGAATTGCTGTCTATGGTACATCAACAATCCATCGAACCATTTTCATTACGAAAATGACCGTTCGATCTAGACCATTTTTCGAAATGGAAAATGCATGTCCATTAGAAATTTCAAACCACTTTCCGAACTGGAAAGGAACTACTCATCTTGGACCATTTTTCGAACTGAAAAATGACTGTCCTTAAATCAATAACACATCAGTGCTCTCTCCCAACCTGGGAGTCATATCTTCCTTTTTCAATAAGGAAGTTGTCTCCACGAGATTCAACTTGTTTCTTGAGTACGCAAACTCTTTCATCTTGGACATAGGCTTTACCAAGATATCTGCTTATCTTCTCATCTGTGGAGATATATTGGAGAACCACTTATCTTTTCTGGACTTTATCACGGAGAATGTAATGCTCGATTTCAATGTACTTCGGTCTTTATGGAACACCAGTTTTCTCTGAAGGCTTCATGTGGCTCTGATCATTATAGTATATCATAGTTGGATTCAGTTCTTTTGTTTCCTGTAGCTCATAACATCGTGGCAAAGCTCAAACTGGAACATATTCAAGTGGCACTTCTTCTGTCATCATGAGAGCTTATCATGGATTGGAAATCCATCATTCTGGAGTTTTGAGTAACCATTCTGATACAATATTTCTATTATAGAAATTTTTCACCATGCTTCTGCTGTGCATTGGAGGCTCTGCACAAATTTGTTTGAATCCATACAATATATTCTTCCATCTGCATACAAGAGTCTCTTTCTGGTAGACCTCAAAACCTTGAGGTTTCTCTACATATGATTCTTGTTCAATTACTCTATTGAGGAGAACATTCCTTACATTCATCTGATGTAAACTCCAACCCATGGATATTGCAGAAGATATAATGGCTCATGTAGAGGTATGTCTGGTTTATTGGAACAAGGAATCATCATAGTCTTCTCCCTCCATCTCGGAGAACCTCTAGTTCTGAATCTCATAATGATTCTATTCATAAGTCTTTCAAACATTGTTATTCATCACAACTTCTGTTTCTTTTGCTTGATTTCTTCTAGAGGGTTCAAACCAATATGGCAGTCTTCTGATTCTTGATATAATGACTGGTTGTTCTGGATTTTCTTTCTCTCTTGGAATCTTCATGCTCTTCCTCATGTTTCTCTTTAGCTCTGGGGGGCATGGAGTTTTCTATAGATTCCATGCCTTGAAGATTCCAAATTCTTCCTTTCATCATAGGATCATGGATGTGGATGGACAACTAGGGATACTTTAAGGCTTCTTTTTGAAGAAGACTTCTTCTAAGGTCAAACTGAACACATGATGCTTTTCATGGTTGCTACCATTGATGAGAAAATGGATAGATAATTCATAATCCTTGATGGATCATATTATTTAGGATTACCTCCCTCCTAATTCTTGCTTCGTGCATGAACACATGCTCTTCTTTTGGAATTATATAGTCGGTTCCCTCCAACTAAGAGAGTCCATGCTTCCATCTGCATCTTCATCCTTATTGCCTTCTGCAAAGTGTCACAAGTCTTTTCCTTTTGATTGTTGGCTTCTTTCGGTTTTTACTTCTTCTAGGTTTCTTTTGATTTTGGCTTATCTTGCAGTTGTTATTTATGTTGATAGCTTCCAAATGAATTGTTACCAGAGGTTGTGATGTAATTCATCTTTTCATGTGTATTTCTTGACTTGTAGTCATTGTGATAGAAATCCTTATCTTGTTTTTCTTCCATAGGTATTTTTCTCTTTGAACATCTTTATCTTCTAGAAAATAGATATGCAAGATATGTACAGAAAACTATGTAAACATGGTATGTACAAGAACTATGAAGAATATTGTTACCTTGTCTTAGAAGAATAAGTCTGTTTTATCCTGCTTGGCCTTCTTTGAAGGTTCCCTTTCTTCGACAATTGATGCTTCATGTGTTTCCTTCCTTTTCTTTATCTTGGGACAATGATTCTTGTAGTGACCATATTTTCGACAGTTGAAGCACTGTATTTTTGACATGTCTTTCTCTTGATTTGGCTTCTTCTTTGACCCAAACTTCCTTTTACTCCTAAAATTATTGAACCTTGCTTTGAAGGCTTGATCATCGTATTCATTTTGGGGCTTCTCTTTTGCGCTAATCCTTGATTCTTCTTGTGCGAAACAAG
Organism: Picea engelmannii; assembly: GCA_009831015.1. Lineage (NCBI taxonomy): Eukaryota > Viridiplantae > Streptophyta > Pinopsida > Pinales > Pinaceae > Picea > Picea engelmannii. The sequence continues at coordinate 391,619 of ML779889.1, read as the reverse complement.
TCCAAAGTTATTCAAATGTAGGATACTCCTTCCTTGTGTTCATGCTTGTAGAAAATGCATCCCATGTCTTGGGAAGACCATTGAGTACTATATTTACCAGTTCCTTCTCTGAAATAATCTCTTCAATAGCTTGTAGTTGATCTCTTAACTGAGATATTCTCACAAAGTATGATGCTATGTTGTCATCGTCATTCATTTTCATGTCACATAGCTCATTCTTCAGACTCATTACCTACCCAATGTTTCTGACTGAGAAGAGGTTTGTTAGGGAATCGTACATCTTCTTAGATGAGTCAAAATGGGAGATGTAGGGTACCAAGTGGTATTTTATAGAATCCACTATGATACTCATGGCATTGATGTCATTGTCTTTGAACTTCTCCATAACTGCAATGTTCCGAGGTTCCTTTTCCTTTACTTCTTCGAACTGTTATTCCACAATATTTCCTTTCACGATGTCCAACACTTTATTATTGTCAAGAATGAGGTCAATCATTGTCTTCCACGCTCTAAATTTAGAATCCCCCTCTAACTTGTTTTATGACTTCATAGTGTAAGTCATAACTGCTTTGACTTGGTCAACCCTTGATTTGACCAAAAGATCAAACTTGACGTCTTAACTTGCTGAGAGTACCAAGAGATGTGCTAGGCTAGGGTGCACTAGGCTATCCAGAAATTAGGTCAATCTCTTCACTTAAGGTGCCTCAACGAGAGGGTTAGGGTTTAGTTGCTGCAGCAAAAACTAGCTGCAACTGCAACTGCAACTGAGCAAATCCTCCCAATCTATCTTCCAGTGGTTAGACTATCCGAAGATAGTGTGTGCCCATAAACTATTAGAAATTAATAGATGTTATCGTTTAACCATAGACAATATATCAATATTGTCACCCAACCATAGGCCGAAGCCACCCCCGAGCACCTTTACCTTGACAGAGAATTATTCTAGAAGCAAACCCTAGGATTAATAGCCAAACAATATGGCACACCTCTCTCCAGGGATAGTGCACCAAGCAAGAATAACCAAGATTGATTAGAGAGTCCAACCTAGAAAAATTGAGAATATAGATTGTAGGACTGGTGACAACAACTCCTCTCAAGACTTGCGCACAAACTAGCTTTCTGCAGTGCACATACGTGTATTTTTGTAATTTTGAGAAGTCTGGCTAAAATGAAGACTGGCCTCCTTTATTTATACTGCTTCTGCTAGACTGCCTGGGCCGACTTCTCATTCTGGGTCCTAATTACTTAGTATTAATTATTTCCTTTAGCCGACATCTCTTCTAGGGTTATATCCAAAACTTTACTTGCTTCCCGGAATATTCTATTCTCGTCAGGGTTACACGTGGAGGTAACTACCTCCCGTAGCTACCATAATATCAACAAAAACATCATATAAAAAGATAGATTCACGAGTATTTAGTGATCAATGATCAATTGCAATTCCTAGTGTGAAGTCCTATATAAATCAATGAACCATGAAATGTTAAATATATGATAAAGAATTTAGGAAATAAACATGCATTTCAAAATTTACACGAATATATAATACATAAGAATAAAGAGCATTGCCTTATTGATCTTCTCTTTGTTTCGAGAATAGTTTAATATTCTCTACTGAATAGGGCCAACCACGTGAAGGTGTAAGCTCATATGGCCCCTCTCCCCCTCACCTCACTCTCAATTCCCCATACCCAATGCATGTACTTGAAAATAAATGAATTTATGTGCAAATATGTGTTTTTCGTCATAAAGAAACATTCAACATTCATTCATTAAGTACTTATAAAATTCATTCATTCATTCGTAGGAAAAAAATATTTCATGACATTAGTTTATATTATAAAAAATAATATGTCATAACGTTATTACAGTCACTTCTTTTTTGGCTTTTTTCTTTTCAAAAATTCATAAATCAACTGATCATCTTCTATAACATCTTTACCAGTTCTTCTGGTCACCTCTGTAGCTTGTGTTATTTTTTTTCGGGTTGTGTACTCATGACGTGGATGCTGTTGTAAGGTGCCAGGATCTACTGCAATAATGAAGAAATGTTAAATTGATATGTTTTGTTTATATCATTACAAGTATTTCATTAATAAAAACAACATTAGAGTGTTTCTCTTTACCTGACGAGGCCACATCATGTACTTCATCTCCTTGTCTACCTGCCTCATCTTGTACATGATGACCCTATGCATGATCTGGAGTTGAAACATCAAAGATTCAAATTAATACCCTATTTGCAATTAAATATTTTCAACTGTAATTCATAATAATTTGTTTGAAGCACATGATTACATCCATTACCTGGATGCACAACATGGCCTTGATTGGTCGATCGTTCTCCATCTTGGGAATTATGTGTATTGTGGCTTTCCTGCTTAAAACAAAGAGGCTCAATATTTATGGGCAAAATTAATAATTAATAGACTGCACAAGTAATCAATCTTAAATAAACTTTGTTGATTTTATTTACCTGCGGACATGGTGGATCACTAGAATACTTTGTTGGACCAACGCCAAAGATTTTTCGGCTTTCAACAATAGTTGCAAAGCCGTGCTGGAAGCCAAGCCTCAAGTCGTCCTCCATTGGAACTTCGTTGAATTGATCGACCTGCAATTTTGCATAAGATCATCAATTTATCTTTTATGGTGAAATAAAAACAAATTTATATGCAATTTATTATTTGGATACAATATTTGAGTTATTTATACTTACAATTTGTGCCACCAGATTCAGATAACCACCAGGACCAAGCTTGTGTTGGCCATGCTTTTCTAGTATGGCCTTTGTTGCCTTTGATGTGTATGGCAGCCTATGAAAAGTTTGAAATATGTTAGATGTTGCAAATTTCATGTAAAAATAAAGAATAATAAGCATATAATTACATTGTTCAAAGTATTGCATACCTTCCTATGCTCGGTGGTAGATTTCCCTTTGTTCTTAAATCCCTCTCCCTTCCATCGTCTACCAGGGATTTCCACTCCCTTATTGTAATCATTGGAGGGCGCTCATACCTAGGGTTCGTTTCTAGATGAACCCTATATTGGTCCCTCATAATATTCATATGTTGGCCGACTTTCTTGAGGACCTTCGCTCAGTGGAAGGTCTCAACACCAAACAACCCAATAAAACAATTAATGAGCTCATCCTTTAAATTTTTTCTTTGTTTATCCCACCCTGTGTGGATGGTGGGCCCAAAGATCTCCAGTGACCAATCATTTAGATGTTTAAAACAAACATCATTTCCTACAAAACGATCATGTCATCATTAGTTTTAAAATAATGATCTATGAGTAAATTTCAATCAGATTATATATAATAGTTAATTTTTTTTTAAATACCTGGGATCTTCTCTATCTTTATGGGAACAAGATTTTCGTCCACCAAAATTGTGGTCTGTATTGTTCCCGTGCTAATAACACGGGAAGATCCAGGAAATGTTGCTTGAGCAATATCAATACTACTCTTTGCTGCATAGACCCCCTAACCATGTTTTTCATGATCTGTTGTGAGTCAAGATCTAGAGGGTGCACCCACATATTCCCTATGGTGTGTCCTACTATGTGTTTCCGACTGTTTAGTCGACAAAAAAAACACATTTTCAGATGCATGTGGGGTTAGATGCTCATGATGTGAAGACTCATCAGTAACATCAATAGTAGCAACATGCCCCTCACGAGGATTATGTGGACACAAATACACTTGTAAAAACAAACCATATTTTAGTTCATGACATATACAAGTAGAAAATATTAAACCATAAATGAATTTGTCTTCTAATTAAATATACCTCATCTTACATTCAACGACTGAGCTCTCATTGTCAAATGCTCAATCTTTTCTCTAATCTCCTATGTTTGCGGCTGAATGAATACCAAACAAAGGATTTCTATATTTCTTTTATGGACTTCTTTAGCATCTAAAAGGGGTTAAGTGATGATGCGATGTCATCATCACACATTAGCTCATCCACATCCATTTCTATGGATTTCTCTGCTAATGGATATGTAGCCTGCAACAAAAATATAGAAAAAATTAATATAAAAATGAAACCAATAGACTCATAATAAAAATGTAATAATACAACACATTTAATTTGTACAATTACTATGGTTTATACCATATGGGTCGAGGATGGTGTCCTCTAATCTATCGGGGGCTTGCCCCGATCAGGCGCAACCTACACCACAACATTGAAAACAATAATATCGAAATTAAACCAATAGACTCATAAAAAAATGTAATAACAAAACATATTTATTTTGTACAATTTCTATGGGTTATACGGCTGGGTCGATTATGGTGTCCTCTAATCTAACAAGGACTTTCCTCGATCAAGCACAACCTGCAACAAAAATATTGACAACATTAATATTAAAATGAAACCAATAAACTCTCGAAATAACATAATTAAAAAACACATAACTTATATTTAATTTGTACAATTTACAATGGGGTATACCTTCTACCTCGACGATGGCGTCATCTCATGCATCTGGGACTTGCCTCAATCAACAACCCGCAACAAAAATATTGAAACCATTAATATCGAAATGAAATCAATAGACTCTTGAAAAAACATAATTAAAAATGAGGTATACCTGCTACCTAGAGGATGGTGTCATTTAATGAAACATATTCCTTATATTGCTTATATCAAAATGAAACATTAACAAAAAACATTAATTAACAAAAACATAAGTTATTAGATTCATTAATTACAGGTTTGATGAAATGTTATATTTACCACTCCCATAGTAACATCGTTTGTATCTATTCGATTCAAATTGTAATTGATCAACAACTCTTCCCCTGTAGCTATTGATTTTATGGCACACATGAAAACACAGTTTCCTTCACACCCCTCAAATACACAATTGGGTTGTTTATTTGTAGACCTAGGTTGTGTACTATTTATAAACCCTGCAATATTCGCTGATGCTTTTTTCCTTTCATCAATGTACATACTCAATCCTTTATTTTGATTATCTTCTTTTAGCTATAAATAATTTGCAGATACTTCATATCTGTGCATACTGCGTGTATATTGGACCAACCACATCCAATATCTGCAATTGTAGCAGGGTTCGACATACTCCATCAATTCATTACATCTTCCATAACCTACCTTTATGCCATCCATGCAAAACAACCCCAAACCGTGTAATGACGATGGTGCAATCCGAAATATCCTCTCGTTCACACAAAAATAAATGTTTAGATGAGGAAGATCCTTGGGTACCCATTTTTTCACTAGATGTTTGTACCTCAATCACACCTCGATATCTCCTATGGTCTCATCATCATAAGAACATGACCCCCCTTTCGCGAGAAAAAATTCCATTCGTTTATGGAATTTTCTTCTAATATTTTGACATCTAGTTGATCTCCCTCTGTTAGGCCTACTAGATGTCTCACTTTCCTCTAGTCTTCCTGAACTTCCCTCGCTTGAGGAGGATAGATCTGACAAATACCTATTTGGTTGTACCTACACTCCATCGAATGAGAGAAATATTTAACAAACATTTGTAGAAGGCTATGGTAGATGGCATTGGTAAACAAAAAGTTTGGAAGGATTGACTTAACTACCAAGGGGTTTTAAAATTTTCCTTTTCCATATTCAACCATTTTATAGGATAAATCTCATCTTTATTTCCACAAACCCCCCAAAAAAGGGAATTACCATTTTTTCCTAAAATGTTTTGGTTTTGACCAATCCATTGAGTTGAAATATGATAAATGCCAACTTTTTTATCCCAAATGGTTTCAAAATTTGTATCGTTGTATTCTACCATATTTCCTCTTTCCAATATTTTTGAATCACCTCAAATAGATCGTCCAACCAAAACTTATGTAGTCCATTTGTCACAAAAAACTACATGTACTCTAATTGTTAAGTTGTGATTTGGGCATATTGTTTGACTTTTTTCTTCATGATAATTTGGGACGTGTTAGCCCCAAAAATGACATAGTATATTTTTATGGTTTTTTGTAAATGTTTTGCATCTTCCACTTCCACACTCGCTCCTATATCTACCCTTGAAATTTCCTCGCCTTAAGGCATTTTAGCATAGATTAGTACTGAATGGAATGTCAACAAGAATATAGGTCATAACCAATGGCATAGAGATGGATGTTTTCAAGGGATGATTTGGGATGAGAATGTTAAATTTGGTAGCATTGACAGTCATTCTCCAATGAGAGGCCATATGGGCCACCCTGAGGCTAGCCAGGAAGATTTGGAGAATCAACCAGTCTTGTGAGGTATTGAAAAAAGACATGGGGAAAGTACAACCTCTGTGAGTCAAACCCAAAGTCAGGACGAATGATATGATATATGATCTTGTGAGTCTATCCAAGACAAAGGCAAAATCTTTGTAAGTCTAAGACAAAAGTCAATATGTAAGTCTAATGCAAAAGTAAGGGGAACGTACAACCTCTATGAGCATAGACAATCTAGTGCAAATGTCAGGGGGAAAGTACAACCTCTGTGAGCATAGACATACTAGTGCAAAAGTCAGGGGGAATGTACAACCTCTGTGAGCCTAGTCAAGCCTTGTGAGCCATGAGCAAAAGTCAAGGCATCTAGCAAAATTTAGGTTGAACATAAAATTCCTATGAGATAGAAACAAACAATCTTCCTGATATTGCAAATGATGTAAATGTATTTATCTAGTGCGTTGACACGTGTAACACTATCCACCATGAATAAATTTGAATTTCCATGTATAAGATTCAATATGAATGAGTTGTTGAACTCAAGTTGTAAAAGTCGAGTTGCATAAAGTTGCATAGTTGGATAAAGTTGAATAAAGTTGTAAAAGTCGAGTTGCATAAAGTTGCATAAGTTGCATAAAGTTGCACAAATTTCATGAAGTTTCATAAAGTTGCATAAAGTTGTAAAATTTGAGTTKCATATAATTGCATAAAGTTTCATAGTTTCATAAAGTTACATAATTTGCATAAAGTTACATAGTTGTTGTTGGACACACCGACTACACTGAGAGGGGGGGGGGGTGGGTGAACAGTGTAGGGATATTTTTCACAAAACTCCTTAGTTAACAATCACCATTAACTCATTACTCATTGCTGTCATTTATAACCAGTTAAATGTCAACACATATCATCAATATATCATCAACAAGTCATCACCACAAGGAACACAAAGAACACAAGATGTATGTACAATTTTCTTTTTATTATGGACTACAATCCTTGGGGTTTTTCAACAACAACTGAATAGAGTACAACTCTACAAGAGAACCAACTCTATAATGCAAGACTCAAATTACACCCTCAACACAAACTGAGATGAGACAAAAATCCTCAACAGATATCAATCTGTACCATAAACAAATGCATCAACCATGCACCAACCTGTGCCAAACAACCTATAATCAACCTGTACCATAAACAACTGCATCCAACCATGTACCAAGTATATACCAATCATCTTTCAACTACTCATAAAAAATGACTCATCAATATGTACCAACATCATCAACTATACACCTCATGTATGTGCCAACTCATCAACTGCTTGTCTCAACCATGACTAGTTTTGGATTAGTCAACAACCCTAACTTGAAATAATCATAACTTTGCATCTGTAATGAATAAATATCTGAAACTAATACAAAATTTTCTTCAGTGTGTTTTGTGAAATTCATAAAGGTTTCACTACTTGGAACCTCTCATAAAAGGAGTTATAGCAAAAATGGCATACCTTGCTGAATTCTGGCTTATTCTAGAGAGTGACCTTGTAGAGTGTGCCCCGCAAAGAATATTTGTTGAATCAATTTGAAACTATTACAAAACATACTACATAATTTAATATAACCAAAACAATTGGTCTCACTGAATTTTGATCTGTTATGAATAAGTTATGACGTTTTTACCCGAAACACCTGTTTTAGATTAGTTTCAGGACTAGCCACAAACCCTGTTTTCCACGGAGTGTATCTCCAAAAATACAACGAACCACAAGCTTAATTTTTTACCATAGATACTTGGATATGTTTCCTCAATGGAATATCAATATCACAGTCTGAATCATTATAGAAATAAAGTTATTGCGAAAATGGTGAGCTGACCTGTAAATAACATACCTTAGAAAGCATCATGAAAATAATTTATCCTCCCTTGAATTTCGACCCTCTTTTCTTCACCTTCCCTTTGAAATTAGGCTTATATATCCTTTGGTTACCTCATTCACCTATATATCTTCAATATTCTCAAGTTTTTCACACCAGAAATGCTCAAGAATCTCTCACAAGAAGTTCTCCATCAATACTCCAAAAGATATTCTCACAAGAAGCTCTCCATTGATCCACAAAAGGATGATCTACAAGAGACCATTGCTATATTATTTATACTTTCATCCTCTAGGTCACTTAACCCATTTCTAGGTCACTTAACCTATTTTCCTTATTTCAGGGTTAACCACTTTCCATAAATAGAAAGTTCTCCAATACATTATCATTTAAATATTCCTTCTTGATTTTTTCA
>ML779889.1:363439-382123 GCA_009831015.1 Picea engelmannii | reverse complement strand
TTCATCTATGCATTATCATCACGGAAAATACATATTACATTACATCAATCATCAATCAATCAATCCTTTGGCATCAATCAATCACTTGTCATCAATCAATCAAACCATTGGCATCAATGACAACATGATCCAACAATTGCATATTTACATAAGTTGCATGTTGCATGCATGACATGCATTGAATACATGCATGTCAAGTGAATTTTGAGTAGTTCACATGCATTTCTAGTCAAGGTCAAGTTACATGTTAAATTGGCATGCTATGCATTGCCAAGTCATAAGGGCGAGTTGTAATTCTAACTGAAGTCTCAAGGCAAGTTCTAAATTTGAACTAAGTAACGTTGAAGTGTAAAGTCGATCATGCAAACCAGTTTCTATTTTCGATCCCTCTCCTTCTCCTCTCCACACCTTTATAAGAAGAGGTCGACCCTCATTCCATTCATTTTGTTATGCAGTGTGAGAGAGTAGAAGGTTGTGAGTGCTGATATATTAGTATAAGAAGGAAACATAGATATTAGAGTAAGAAGGCAACATATCCATCTATTATAAGGATGCACATATATTAGGTAGAGGGCAACGTATATATCTGCTAGGAGGCAATAAAAGACAAAAACAATGCTAAGTTTTATTCACAGTAAACGACAACAATAATGATGGGTTTTATCAGCAACAAAAGACAACAAAAGTGTTGGTTTATAACAACAGAATATGACAACAAAGTCTCTCAGTATTCTACAGGTCACACCGTTAGGTCAAAGTCATAATGGCCATTATAGGGTTTCCCCAGGGTACATGTGTTATAGAATAATCCCCTTGTAGACAGGTGGATCTTCCCTTGGATTAATGACCCCTAGACCAATATAGAAAGATACAAATGGACATTAACATCCATTTGATATTTGTTTAACTAGTTGAAAAGAGAGAAGGAAAAAAGGTGATTATACCTATTTCCAGTGTTTCTCCTCGTTGCTCCACTTTGAGCTTGACCTCCAAACTCTTTTGCACAACTTTATATCTGCAAAACCACAGAAAAAAAAGAAAAAAATGAAACTCCTACTCTACCACATTAGATTAAACAAATTCATCTATAGTACATAAGCATATGTAAAGATACACAAACTAGAAGGAAATAGGCCAAGTATATTATTAAAATGAGAACCCAAAGAGAATACTTACAAACATGGATGATGATGCAACATTCCTCCAAGATCCCCTCATCCATCTCTTGCACGATGCTCCCAAGATCATACGTTTGATATTCAAAGATTCCTCCTCTTCTCCATGGAAATCTCTCATTATATAGGATCTGGAGGCATAACCACCATGGAGAAGATCACTCATCAGATCCACTAAAAAGGGATTTCCAAGATTTTTAGGGAGAAAATATCTCTCAAGGATTTTAGGGAGAAAATATCTCTCAAGATCCATCAAATCAGAATTTTGGGTTGAGAAAATATCTCAACCATCCATGAGATTCTCAACCTCTCCTTAAAAATAGGAAACTAAATGTGAGGTGGATTATCACACTAAATTAGTTTCCTTTTTATGAATATTAATAATTAATTCATGTGCACATAGTATTTTGACCTTCATATAATATATTTCTCCTCCAAATTGACTAGGGATTGTGACAAATGTTCTTTCATGGTGTCAGTGTATGTGACACTTTCATGACACTTGCGACACTTAGGGAGAGGTACTTAAGTGTGGAATTTTGGTGTGTAACAACATGTGTTGTGAATTTTTCATGCTGGTAAATCTATGATTATTGCTGTTATGTTTTATGAATTGTACTAAGATAAGTATTGCATAAATTAAAGAACATATCAACAGTTTCAAATCAAGCTCATAAATTAACAGATACCATGTTGATTTTGCACGAAGATGATGATGTGGGCCTAAAAGTAACACATGTTAGGTGCGAGACACAAGGTGCATAGATTCCCTAAATTATTCACAATATGATGGGGAAGGACCCTCATTTTTAAACATTAAATACTTTTTTCATGCAACACGTGGGATAAATAATTATCCACCAAATTCGATGACCTACGATTGATTGGGAAAAAATTGATGGTTGTTGTAGTTCTATTTTATAATGGCCATATCTTTGGCTATAGTGGACCAAATTGCACAAAGGAGGGCTCATTGGAAAATATTAAGGCATGGAATCTAATGAAAGGTTATCATGAGGTGAAGATGTCAATATGGCATGCATTAATGGTAGGGATGACATGCATTGTCACATTTAAAACTCACCCAAGTAGTGAGAAAATTTGGGGAAAATGGTGCATGGTTTGATTTGTTCAATCATGAACCTAATGCAATGATGATTGATTGTAATAATGTTTCCAACATGGCATAAAACACTATAAATGACTATGGGACATGGTATCAATTTCAATAAAATTCTTGAATATGTGGGAAAATCCTATAAATAATGGGTAAAATTTTATTATCATATCAAATGATGACTTGGAGTATGTGCCTTGCTTTAGGAACAAGAAGTGTGTTTATGCATTGTTGGATCCCAATAATAAAGAAGAGTTTTGACAATGTCAAGTGAACAATGGAATGAAGGCATTTTGTTGTAACTAAGGAGAAATTCAAGGTGTTATTGTAATGATACTGGTTTTGATACTATCAAATATGATCAATCCATCTATTATCTATTTAAGAAGAAACTGATTGTATCAAAGTATTGGATCATTGGGGTTTGATTCCCCATGTACATGCTTTGTCACTAGTTTCATGGATGAACTCTTAAACACTTATTTTTTCCTTCACCATTCTTCTTCTTCTTTTGTTTTAGGTCTGATGTATTTCATGCCACAATCATCAATGTCACCGAGGCAAGCGATATCATCATCTATAGTAGATTCATATATATCCCCTAGATGTATGAGCATAATATGAGCAAAATAAGTGGCTCTCTTGTCGATTCCTAGATGTTTACTGTAAATGGAGTAAGTCAAGAAATTATAATTCTCAGACATTGTTCTTATATCTGCAACTCTGATTAATGAAGTTCTTGATTGTTATCTTTACTTGTTTTTTTATTATCATTATATGAATATATGTGAAGTTATTTACATCTATGTTTGAATTCAATCATTCATTATTGATGATATTTTTGGAATATTTGATCTTATGGGGTTTATGGAAAACACCTTGCCCCATTTGGTTTCTTCACCCATTTGAAGTTTGGTCCCTCTTTATAAAGGAAAGACTTTGTAGCCCAATAAATAGACAAAAATCATGATTGATTCAACCAACCTTTATTTTCATTTCAATTATATACATAGAGCTTAACTACAAATTTATATGAATCAAGTCTCATTTAATATAAGACATGGGATACCCCAATTGAGATGAAAATGCACAGAATCTAAATTGTGAGGACATATGTTGTGGTGGTAGTGAGAACTCTTGAGTAAAATCGAGCTTTCCTTGATTGTTATGTGGTACTTCATATTTCAAAGTGAAAATTTGGGAGATGACAAATGACATTGTTACCAGGAAAAAAATTTGATTCCCTGGATTCAATAGATCCGGTATAGCATGGTGTTTGGAAGTCCTATTTCTTTGAATCATTAGTTTCCATTTTCTTGTATTGAGGGAGAGAGAAAGAAATGGCATGAAAGGCATTTGAAGGTCTCACATGGTAACTCCACACATGTAGCAAATTAAATATTTATAGAAAGTTTTGAAACTTTCTAATGTTGACTCCATGTTGGGAGTACCTCTCCCATAGATCAATGGTTCTTATCATCCATGTCATATCTAGCGTGCTCAATGAAATGGTTGAAAATATAGAGAAGATGAACAAACATATACTATCAACAATAACTAAAGGACTTAAGGAAGTGAGAGATCAATTTGTTGTATTTATGGAAAATATAGTGTCATAACATCTCTGCAACAACTATTAAAGGACTTAAGGAAATAAGGGATTGATCTATTGTATTTATTAAAAATATCCATGATTTGGGATTGGACTAGCAAGTTTTTCGAACTTATTGATGTATATCCTCTGAAGCTTCTCATAGTGAAGAAGAATGTGATACATTTTTGTGACCCTCACATATATTTGAGAAAGTGAAGACTTTTAATCCCCAATCATTGCATGTAATACATTGAGGGATAGATCGAATGATAGAAGTAATTCACCAATTTTCAAGGGATTTTGAATAAATCTACAAATGGAGCGAGGATATAAAAATTATAATTGTCGACTTTTCTTTTCTTATTATTAAGTGCCGAATTTTCCATGGGGTCTTTGGAGCTTGTAGGAAATATAGTATGTGATAATCACAATGTCCCTTTCCCTTCCATCAAGTTATCTAATGTTGAGCACATGGAATTTGAAGAAGACCAACAAACTTGTATATATAGTGAGGCATTACATCTTCATGTTGACCCAATATATGAAACCAATGCTAATAGGCATGAAATTAAATGTCAATGTTCAAAGTTTGACTTGTTATAAGCCTTCAACATTAGTCCAAGGGTGATACAAATTATATGTTTGGAACAAAAAAACCACTGCAACTACTAACACTTCAAAATAGTAAAGTGATGTTCAATACAAAATTTATCCTAATAAATGATAGCTAATAAATGATAGCCTCTTGAAGATAAGGGGACAAGGATGAAATCATTTTCTCTTCATTATGTTGAACATAAGAGAAAAACTTATGAGACTACAAAGGCATGTTATTCTAATGGTGATGGATTTGTTAAAGGCTATTTCAATGTTGTGACATTCTTCACTTGATCATGTTCACAAGGAAGAGACCCTGGAACCATATTGTCCCATGGATTTTATAGGCATTCCAAGGTATCCAAACCCACCACTTATTTCACATTCCAAAGCTTCATTGTTATAATCCTATATATGTTGTGAAACACTAGGAATTTTTTCCTTCGTTGATGGAAGATATTGGGATTGAGCATGAATATGTATTCATGAAGTTATTTGTGCACTCATTGGAAGGATATGTAAAGATATGGTAGAAAAATTTGACAAAAAATAACATATGGGGATGGTATGAATTTGTGAATTATTTTAAGGATCAATTAAGTAATCATGGAAATGATCTTTCAAAAACAACAATTGGTAACTTAAAAGAAAATATGGAGCACATCCCTTTGATTGTTATGGATAAAGTTTCTCTAATCCAAGAGGATCAAGATCTTGAATACTATAGTTTTGTGCAACACAAAATAAATATTGATGGAGGTGGTGAGCATAACATTTAAGGATTGAAAGAATAGAACTGAATAGAACCCTAAGAAGGGGAGTCTTTGTCAACTCATTGTCAATGGACATTTATACGAGGATCCTCTATACGGAATTTACTACCATAATTATGAAGCAGAACATCATAATTTCATATTTTTCTTGGAGATGACTTTTAACATTGTGTCTGGTCTTAATTAGGCACATGAATATTTTTGTAGCAACAAGGAAGACATATTTCCAACTCTTATTAGGGAGAAATCCAGTAACATAGTGAGGCTATTGTGGAAAGAAATACAGTGACATATTTCCAACTCTTATTTTTAATTTGTAATTGCTCTCTTTCTCTTGAGTGCTACGGTTCTTTACGAAATTAGAGGGGCATGATGGTTTCTTCCTTGATGGAGGGATGGTTTCTTCTTGATGGGGATTACTGTAACATGTTAGGACCTACATCATATAGTGAAAGGGGGCCCCCTTCTATTATTTTGGAAAAAGGAAGATCTCAATGCCTCCAACCAAGATTCTCTTTCTTTTTGAAGCTGAAATCCTACTAGGGTTTGAGGCAAATATGGGTAGGGGAGAAGAAGGCAAGAGTTCCCTATCCTTCCAACACAAAATGGAAGTAACACAAACTTGTAAAACCAAAACGATTAGTCTCGCATTAACACTGTAAATTCAAGTGTGTAGAGTTACTCACCATCCTCGCCCTCACCTTCAGTCTCGACGTCACCTGATCAATCCCTCCACTCCGTCTCAACGTCACTATAAATCCCTCTACTCGGTATCAGAGTCAATGTAAATCCCTCTGCTCGGTATCAGAGTCACTGTAAATCCCTTTGCTCGGTCTTGGAATCAAAGGGGACCAATGATACAAATCTACAATTCAAGAGGAATTGGTACCCAATTCACTGTAAATCCCTCCGCTCAGTCTTAGATGCAGGTCTTTCACGTAGGGGCATGTACCAAAGTTTATGGTAGCGAGAGTTTGCACCAAGGCAAGGATCGGAGTTTGTGGTAGTAGGAGTTTTTGGTGCAAGTATCAAAGCGTGTGAGTTACATATGATAAGGGTAGCAATAATTAAAATAATAAATTTGAATTATCATATGTTAAGTATGAGAGCACGTGGGGGCATAATCTTGGTTTATATCACCTAGGACGAATTCCAAAACCACTAATTTCTACCAAATTTCAACACTATGTGTAGGCTAAAGATCTTAGTGTGTATTGTTAGGTGTTTTCCTTATTTTCATTTGTTTTTTCATGCAGACTAACTATTTATTTTGTAGGTACAAAGATCAAAATGTAGGAATTAGTAAAGTATGAGAACAAGCATAACATGTGCTAGCCAAATTGTTTGTAGATACCCCACCAAAAAATATCTCAACAACATTAATATATCAACATTATAACCACACTCCACCATCATAGATATAACATCATGATAACCATATTCATCATATTAAATGTATAAATGGATAGTGAGCTCCATGAGATATCATAATAACCATGTAAGTAAGATGGACAATGATGCCATAATAAAACCATCAACATCCTTATTACTCCAATGTACATTCGTTGGTGGGTCCACTAGTAGCCTATTTAGGGTGAATAGTTGATGAGGTTTAGAAGTAAGGGTAGTGTTCCCACTATAAAATATCAAGACATATAACTGATTGCAATATTTTGTGATCACATTGGTGTTGGCAAAAAAATGGGTCAACATATGGAAAAACCACATGGCCTGCATTTTTAGGAACATGCCAACTTATAATAAATGGTTTTAGACTAAATATTAATGAGGCTATGTCTTACTACAAGAAAAATAAATTGAGTAATGATAATTATACAAACATTTAATTCATAATTGAGCTTTTGATAGTAATAGTAGAGACTAGGCATTTGTACTCACTTCTAAAAAAGGCAACACATGAATAGAATGATAAGCAAGTTTTCTTCATTTTGGGAAAGAAACAAGATAACGATTAAGAAATATTTGCAAACCAAACATTACCTATAACACTCAATATTACCTAGGTGTCAACATTATGAAATTTGAGGCATATAGAAACATACTTCCTTAGCTATATATCCATAATCAAACTAGAATAACATCAACTATGTAAATAATCTACTAAAAGACCCATTTTAGGGGGGTGAATTTGAGTAGAATCTTCACCATTTAGGATTAAATTTGGACAAAGTGAAAGAGTATGAAAAAAGGAAACAAAGAAAATAAAAAGGCTTGAACCAAGTATAGAAAGACTAAAAAATCGAACATAAAATGTAAGAAGTAGATAATAAGAAAAGAAAAAATTATATTTATTTATTTATAAAAAATATTTAAATGTCCATGGATCATGCTATGTATCAAATGGAACAAATATACGCATGATCAAGGTTACCATCATTACTAACAAGGATGGAAATTTCCTAGTAGTGAATTTTGGTTGAAACACCCTTATTGATATGATCATCATGGTTAATTTTAAATAGGGAGCACACAAGTACACCACCCAACTTTTTATGATTGTCTTGACTTGTCCAACCTTCCCAAATTGGATCATGGAAAGCAAGGTCATGGTAGAAGTTTCCCTCAAGGGGTGGCTTACATCATGTGAAGGATATCAATGTTTTAAACCCAAATAAGAATATGCATGGATCCTATCATTGACATTATGGGTCTAATTATCGTGATAAAAAATATTCACAAAATTTGTTAACTCATCCAAACACCATGCTTCCCTAGACTCACCCCCTTCTGAAGAATGCTACTGAAATTGAAACATAGGGTTAGAAAATATGTGAAAACCCTTAAGCCTTACTTCATCATTAAAATGGATTGTGCATTTTAGTATTAATATTTGTGAAAGTAGCAAAGTCATCGAAGAAATAAATATTGAAAGAAAAATCATCAAGAAGCTTACATCTTACCTCCTTATTGGCACTATCTCCATGGAATTTTTCATTATCAATGGAAACAATAGGATAATTCTCATGTTCATATTTTGTATTGATAGCCTAGGAATCATGGAAAAGAGAGTCATCAAAACAAATTTCTTCTCCAAAATCTTTCTTTGAAGATGGATAATATTGAGGACAATTAATGTGATTCCCAATTTTTAGAAGAGGGAAGATTAAATTTTTGGGATGGTCAAATTATGGAAAGTGGTTCTTGAAAATGACATTGTCCTTCTTCTGGATGCATCCATTAAAAACATAATCTTAAAAGCAATATTTCTCTACTAGATCAACCCTAGAGTGTTATATATATATATATATATATATATATATATATATATATATATATATATATATATATATATATATATATATATATATATATATATATATATATATATATATATATATATATTGCAACGTCCCCGAACACCCATGGACAAGCCACACTACATGAGGGAACACTTTCGTTCTCTCACTGTGGAACATACTGTAACATACCCAGTATTCAACTGAGCTATGCCACATAAATTTTCTCTTCAAACTGCATGCAATTATAACATATACATACAACACTCTTACAAAATTTTTACATATAAACGTAAACAAACAATTACATTATGTAAATATATGATTTCATACTGAAATAACAGTAAACAAAGACATGCAGCATATACAGGGATTTAATACCCATAAACATACAGACAATTATAATCACACATATGATAAACAGTAACATAAGCACGTAAATAACAATGCAGCATGTAAATTTATCATATGATTGGTACTTATCTTGGAAATATTGTCACCAACTACATGCAAACCGTCCACGAACCTCCTAGCCTTAGACTACACTGTTCATCACTCTCAATAGTGAGTCACCCCCAAGATGGGACTAAACTCCACTCGGGTAAAGGGATTCCTAACCAGGGTAAAGGCTCATAGACAATAGGAAAGACTTCGTCTCAGGTTCTCACTCAACTAACAACCTACAACCTCTCATTCCCCACATGCCTGTCCCACCAAAGGAAGTGTGCCCCTTCTCTGCTCAACAGTCCCTCGACTGCCCCACTTCCCTTCCAGGGCTTCAACAACAGGCTAGATAGGAAGTCTCAGAGCACTGTAGCTGTAGTTTAACATCTTCAGGAAATCAATTCCCAACAATTCTTTCGCTTAGATAATTGCTCACAGGCCTGACAACCCACCTCTTCAATTTCCCACGGGCCTGACAACCCGCCTCTTCAATTTACCACGGGCCTGACAACCCGCTTCTTCAATCCCACTCCCAAGCTAACCAGGTACACCAACAGGAAATGGTTATGGAAATAGGCTCAGATACAGTGAAACGAATGTCTGGAGGATAACTGACTGCGTGAGTGAAAATGGTCATGGAATCATTGATTGGATGACTAAATAATGGAAGGAATCATGGGAGAGCTGATCGTCTGAATCATGGTAAGGATGATGGTAAGTGTGAAAATGAACTAAGTCCCCACGATATGTATGCATGTCCCCAACTCGACACTTGTCATGTTGGAAGCTACTTTGGTCCACTTGTCCCCAATTTTAGAACTTAGGATAAAATAATTATCCATACTTTATGTTTTAAGAAATATTAATATAATATTCCTTTTGGGATTAAGCTCTCTAGCTTATCCCTTTCCCTTAACTTTTGTCCCTCCCTTTCCCTAACTGGTGGAGTTCAGTCCCCCATCTCTTTTATCGTGGTCGGTATGCGCAACGATGTATTTTATATTAATCATGAGACATATACAAAATAGGTGCACTGGCCTTTAACATCTAGGCGCTTTGGCATAATTCCAAAACATAAGTATCCCAACTTATAATAACTGGCTCACCAGCCTATAACACATATCATATACATAAGGCTCGCTGAAMTCCATACTGCRCGCACTTTAGTTACTKCACRCGGTATTCAAGAATGTGCACACTACATTATTTTACTGCGCAGTACATGCGCGCACTATGCCATGAAAGGTGCATTACAAAATGATGTCAAAACAACTCACCAGATTAAGTACACTTATATTACATTTACAATTGGGTTCGACCGAGGGATATATATATATATATATATATATATATATATATATATCCAACTTAATAATCCATTTCCAACCATGAAAGGTCAATTCATGTCTATATCAATAATAACATAACAACTAATCGAGAAGGAAACCAATTAAATACAATCAACTAGTGAACCACTATTAAGATATACCACATCTTCATTATGTATGGGGATCTAAGCCTACATAACATCAATAATGTAAGTAAGCATCTTTTCCTTAAGTACTAGTTGGTAAGGATAACATGATCTAAATATTTCCATATGACCAATGCATTTTGAGAATATTACTGATGCAAATGCATCTTGGTAAAACAACATATTCTTATCAATCATGCATACTCATATTCATGCAAGCTACATTACAGTGATCATAAAAATTAAATACTATTAAAGTGCATGTTATAATTACATACCACAAAAATGTGTTAGCTCTAGAGCATTATGAATTGTCCATGCAAGCATTGCATGGAATTGAAATTTCCTTTGCCCTATTGGTCTAGAGACAACATACACGGTGATGCCATTCTATAGATTTAGTAGCTCGTTAATAAGGGGCTCGATACATACATTCATACCTTTAACTTAGTACTTACCTAATTGATTTGAACATTAATACATAATTATTACAACCATTTTACATACATAAATAATATATATGAGTAAATGAAAATAAACATATGAAAATATGAAAAAAATACGACAAATGAGATGCTGCTGCATTAAAATAACATTTTTTTAAGCAAATACCTGGAACAATCATTGCCAACATTATATGCTCCCTCTTTATTGAAATCCATGGGGGAATGTTATTGTTGATAACAAAAACAGGCCGCACCAAGTAAATAGATCTCATCTTTGCAAATGGATCGACACCATCCATTGCGAAAGAAAGCCTAACATTACGAGGTTCTTCTTTAAAGTGTGGCCATTTTTCCTCCATGTCCGTAAATGCAGAACCATCTACAAGAATTCGAAGAACATCATCTTCACTTCTATTTCGTGCATGGTAATCCATCAATTCTGCTAAGTTTTTGCACCTAAACAATCGTTGCAAGCGTGGAATAATGGGAATATAATGAAGAACCTTGCGAGGCACCTTTTTTGTTGTTTGATTTGTTTGATAGGTACTGCTATGACATTCGGGGCATTCTGTTTCAAATTCATATTTTTTATAATATATAATATGATCATTGTGACTTGCATCAATTGCTTGATACTCCATTCCAATATATTTCATGATGGAAGATAAATATCAGTATGTACGAGGTAAAATATTTGACGGTGGTAACAAATATTGAGCTATCAAGTTTGTACAACAAATTAAAAAAAAAAACTGGTTAATATAATATCAAGAATACTAACGACAAGTATTTCATCCATATTAATTTTACTGATGAACTAACAATAAAAATTTTAGAGGAACAAATACAACCTTTATCATGATCATATATATGTGATCAATGAAATATATTACATACATTAACATCTGTGTGATCGATGTGTTTTAAAAACCATTCATAACCTTCAAGTTCATTATCAACAATACAACAAAGAGAAGAGTTATGTTGGAGCCTTCATAAAGGGGTTCATATGCCTTCTCAAGTAGAGGTAAATCATGAACATCATCAAAGTCGTCATTTTCATGATCATCATCGTCCATTATAACATTAAATGTATCATGGATCAATGCATTTGTACCATCATCCTCAAATATGTTATCAACATGATCATCGTCTTCCATATGATCATTAACTCGATCTTCAGTATTTGCAGCTCCATGTTCTTCCTATGCTTATTCTGCAACTACATTCTCCATGTGCGGATATGCCCTAGGAGGCATTTACTTTATAATTACAAACCATCTAAATATATTAGTGTATATATAACAGATATAAAAATGATACATACATTTACAAAAGCGATCAATATAAAGACATATAATGAACAACTTACCACTAGATGATATTCATTCCCCCCCTCAACATGTCCATGTTCCCTACAATGTCTATTAGCTATTGAGATCTTTAATCTTCTCCTATTAAATCCCCTGCATTGAATACAAGGACAATAACATTTCCCATCACCCTTTCTTTTCACTCCATCCCACAATCTAGCAAGTAATTATTGATTTTGTTCTTGTGGATCAAGAATATTGTTATGTGACATTTTCTTTTACCAATCTTGAGTGATGATTATTGATCTTAAAAAATCAAGCTCCATACTTCAAATATTTGTAATGATAGTAAAAAATAAATTAATTCTAGTTTTATGTAGGAAAAACAGTCCTCGTAACCTTCACAAGTCGTCGCTAGTATAGCAAAAATGTCAGAATGTTTCTAGCATTCCAGGTTTTTATAAATAAAGAGACATCGGATTTCCGATGAATGTTGACTATTAACCTCTACTGTAATAAATGAGAGGAGTGGTTTATTAATTCCAGGTTAAAGGGAAATGATTTGATGATATTTTGTGGGAGTCAGATATTTTACGCCTTCTCCATTGCTGTTAGATATCCGATGACGTCAGAGCCAATTCGAAAAAAACACTTACAATTTCTAAAGATAAAATCCGATGACAATGCAAATTTTTTGGGTGGTGTCAGAGGATGTCGTCGGATTTTGGATTCAAATGTAGTTGTGTCTTAACACTGGTGAATGGAGGAAACAATGAACTTTTACAACCTAAATGGGAATGATGGTTGTTTTTATACAAGAATTAACCATGTCTTAGTAATAAAATATGCCCAAAAAGTGCTTGGCCCTGGATTCTAACTGGTCACCTTTCACATGTTGTTCTCATTGAGTGTGAATGAATGGGATCTTTAAGCTAGTTGAATCATCACTTGGCTAAATTTTTCAGATTTATGAAAATTAGTCAATAAAAAAGGTTTGAATTCCACCATTATTTTGATTGTTTCAAGTAACTTGTAGAGTATTCACTTATAGTTTTCCTTCTTTGGCTATAACTTAATGGTATTATGGTAGTTTGTTGTGATTAGCAAGTGTGTTTGTGTTTCATAATATTCGGTAGATATATTAGGATGTCAATTGCAAATTGATCATAGTATGTTCGGGCCATTCTAAAGAATTCTTCAAAAGTAAAGCAAGGAAAGCAAACCACAAATTTGGTGAAAATTTTAAGTACTAAAATTCAAAATTCTAAAAGTCCAAAACTATTGGGAATGATTGCAGAGCCTATACTAAAATTAAAATTGAAACAAGATGGAAATAGGAAATTAAAACCACTAGAAATGGAACTTACTATGTACAAGATAACTACCATGAAGGAAACTAACATAAATATCTCTTCAAAATTTAACCATTGACAGGGAGAAGGTCTAGTTCCCCCTCCATATTTTTCAATTTGTTAGTTCCAAGGCCAAGTTTTTTAGCCACCTGAAAAGGGACAAGCCATAGTTGTTGAAACTTTGAATGTTTAAATTTTGGCTCATTTGGTTTGTCCCATTTAATCACAAGATCTCCAACTTCAAAGTTCTTATGCCTAGATGAATGTTTATCAAAATAGTGTTTGAAAATATGTTGATGGAGTGCAAATTTATGTTTATCTTTTTCATGCTCCTCTTCCAACCTGAGTAAAGTGTCAATTCTATTCTAGAGAGCTAAATAACTCTTCCACTTAAAGGATTGGTATAATCATTAATGAAGGTAAGAATATATTTGAAGAGAGAACAACTTATTTTCCATACATGAGGAAATAGGGAGAGGTTCCTAGGTCTAATTTGGGTGTGACTTAGTCTACCTAGAAAGCATCAGAGAGAGCATTGCACAATTTTTGATGATGATCAAGTATTGTCTTTTTCATAATTTGAATGAGGTTTTTGTTGGTGGACTCATCTACTACATTTCCTTGAGGATACTAGTTGATTAAATAACAAACGATGATTCCCTTTTCTAAAGCAAATTCAATTAAATCCAATGAAGAAAAACATGATGTAATATAAAATACTAGTACATAAGGAATGCCAAACTTAGTAGTTAGATGTTGTTCTAGAAACTTGATGATTGTTGTTTCATTCATATGTGTCAAAGGAATAACTTCTATCTATATGCTAAAATAATAGGTAGATGCCAATATATACTTGTGTCTCTTTGCAAAGTTAGACTTTATTTAACCAACACCATCTAATCCTCATTTCTCAAAAGGTATATCAATTGCAAATAGTCACAAGGGAACAACTAATTTTTTTATCTCTCCCATTGCATAATTGACAAACTTTACATTTTTGACATAAGCATGAGCATCTCTAAAGAGTGTATACCGATAGTAACTAGTTATTAGGATTTATGAGTTGTAGTTTCTAATGAATAATGTCCACCAAGTGGTTCATCATGTAAATATTTCAATACATTTTCAACATCATCTACATTCATATATCTCAACACAACTCCATCACAATTTTTTATGAGTAGGACACCATCAATCAATGGATAGTAAGCATATTTCAGCCTTTAGGCTCTTCCTTTTTTGAATCCAGATAAGTGGAACTTGATCCATGATGTAAATACATTTCAATTCATGGTACCATGAATCAATGTTGGATGGGATGTACAAGACTTAAATTCTTTTTACAACGAATTCATTTTTGCAGTCCTCTTCATCATTTTGAATATGATCATGTGCTTCTACAACTAATTTTTAAAGTCCTCGTCCTTTGACAATAGTTGAAAATTTGATTTCAACATCATATTCTTGAATTGAAAATTTTGATTTCAACATCATATTCTTGAATTGAAAATTTTGATTTCAACATCATATTCTTGAATTGTTGTCATCTAACTTCCCCTTCTTTCCCCAAGTTCTTTTTGTATGAACAATGATGTTTTACCGAGTATGGGATAATAACGTTAGTGTGGTTTTTGAGGATATATGGTGTAAATTGTTTTACAACCTCAAATACAGTGTATGATTTCTTATTGATTGTTGGATAATTCAATTCAACTCCTTGTAAATATCTTCTCATGAATGAGTTTGGAAACTCATTCCCTTCAATATATTTTTGAGTGAGTACAACAACGAGGGAGTAATCTAAAGGGAATGTATACAAAAAGAAATCCTTTTCAAAATCAAGACTGTGTAGAGATGAACTAGCAACAATAACAACTTTTACCTTTTCAAATGCATCATTTTATATTGGACCCCACTTAGATTCTATCCTTATTAATAATTTTCTACAATGGTTAGTTGTTTTTTGCAAAATTGGATACAAATCTCTACCAAATTAATCTTTCCAAAAAATGACTACATCGAATTTTTATTATGGGGAAGGGGAATTAGGGAAATATCTTTCATATTCTCAAGGTATATCACTATTCCATATTTTGAAATCACACTTTAAATCAATTTCCCTTCATCAATTGCAAAAAATATTTTTTATAGGAATGAGAGAAATTCTATATTTTCTACATTTCTCAAAATTTTGTTTTAGATGTTGTATATGATTAGAGCACCTCTTCGAATACATAATAACATCATCTAAGTATATAACCATGCTTTTTTTGATCAATCCTCTAAAGACTATGTCCATTCATCTTTGAATGTAGTTATTGCACCTATGATACCAAAATGCATTGTTTTGTATGCAAAGATATCCCATTTAGTTCAAAATATAGCTTTTGATATATCTTTCTCTAAAACTAAAACTTGATCATACCCAGAAAATCCATCTAGTAAAGAAAGTATTTCAAAACCAAAAACTAGTTTTATAATTTCTTCCATAGGAGGAACATCATAATTGTCCTCTTCAAATGCATACTTGAGGTTTTTGAAATCAACACACAAGCTGCCTTCTCCATTATTTTTATGAAAATTATCCACCCAAGTAGACCAATGAACATGAAATATTTTAGTGTCATATGTTTTCAGATAATCATAAGTCCAAGAAAACACATCCTTGTACTGCCTAAAGAATCTGATCTATGTTTGCATTTTTTATTATGTATAGCATGAACCAAGATTCACATTTTTGGGGCCCTTTTCTATTATTAGATTAATTGATGCAGGAGCATCCTTGGGCTTGGGAAATCCACATCACCCAAAAATATTTCCATTCTACAAATAGGAAATAATTCGAATAAGGAATGTGTTAGTGGTCCATTTTATTTGGTCAGTTTGCTATAAATTCAAACTGCTGATTACTCCTGCAACTACTCTTGCTATGCTGAAACACGTGATGAAACTCGTGCTGAAACTGCCACGTATAGAGAAATTTTACAAGTGTCATGCTAAAACACATGTTGAAACATGCACACATAACGAAATTTTACAAGTGTTACAATATTTATTTATTTGCAACACTGTGGCCATACACATTTGATTTTGCCACGCTGATATGCATTCATGATGAGTCACAACTACCGTTAAAGAACTCACAACTAAAGGACAAAATGTGACCCAAGGCCAAAAGGAAGTTAAAGCAATTTGGAAGACAAAGAGACAGTTTGAGTAACAAATCGTTCTTAGAGGGAGGGAAAACCGTTTCAAAGCCGAGGAGGAGTTTTAAAAATAAATGGAGCATGATTTTGAAGGGGTTGGTGAACCACAAAGAAAGGAAATCGTAGAAGGTGGACTGGAGAGAAAAATTCCAGATTGGGTGAGCACACAGGAAGGGCGAAATAAAATCTCAACCCATACACACAAACCATTACCCTCTGGAGGATTTCGTAGTGGTTTTCAACCACACAAGAAACAATTCATGGCAATGTTTTTAGTTAACACTCGATGTAATATAAAAATCTCTTCTCTGCATTGAATTAATAAGCGAATGGTATTGAAATTCGTGGGTTTTCGAGTGTTTTAGTTTCCAATGGATTCCTCATTATTTGGCAAAAGTTTTTTTTTTTTTCTTCTGTTGTACATTCTGTACTAGGGTGTGTGTGTTGCAGCCCAGTAACCTCTTCATTATGTGGTATCAGAGCTCAGTTTTTCTATGGGATTAGCATCTAATCTGCTTCTATGAGATAGGGTACATAATACCTATTCAGGGTGGTTTCTCATCAAGAGTGTTGGAAGTCAAGTTGGGTTACATAACCGTTTGAGGTTTGTGGATGTTGGTGAGACACCTACAACTTTGAGGAATGTTTCCGCAAAGGAGAGGATAAGGAAGGGGAGATGCAGGAAATTGAGAATTGGAAAATTTAAGAAGAAGAATACAGGAATTAGAAAATCTTAGGAATGGAGATGATAAATTATACTCAGAGCCAGAAGAAGAAATCAAAGATGAATGGGAAAATGATGAAAGAGACCCATCAAATAGACTGATTTCGTATTTGAGTAACATGGGTAGTGCAAAGGTTGAGTTTTCCTGTTATGATGGTAGTCTGAGAGCTGATGTTCTCATTGATTGGATTGGAGAAATCGAAAGATACTTCAAGTATGAAAATGTTTAGGATCCAAATCGGGTAAGATTTGCTATTATGAAACTAAAAGGCTATGCAACACTACGGTGGGATATGTTGCAGAAGGATAGAGTGAATAATCAGCTGTAGAAAATCAGAACTTGGAAGAAGATGGTTACCAAGGTTAAAGATAAATTTCTTCCCGTCGATTACCAATAGAATTTGTTCCGACAAGTCCAGAACCTCAGATAAAGGGAGACATTTATTCGCAAATACACTGAAGAGTTATTTAGGATGTCACTCATAACAGGCCTCAAGGAACCATAATTCCAACGCGCTGCAAGGCATGTAAATGGAATAAATTATTTAATTTAGGATGAAATGAGCACACACTATTTCCGCACTATTGATGAAGCTTATCAAGTTTCCTTGAAGGTAGAAGAAAACATTGAGAGGAAAACATAGCCTAGAGGTAGAGGAAGAGGTTTTAAAGGATGAGGTAAATAAGGGACTGATAAAGGCAGCGAAAAGGAAGAAGAATCTACCAATGGTCAAGGTGGCATAGGAGGAAATAGAGCTGGTAGAGGCAGTGGATTCAGAAGAGGAAAGGGAATACATGTAATCACTTGTTATCACTATGGTGTAGAGGGACACAAGAAGTCTGAATGTCCAGAAAAGAAAACTTCAGGGAGAAGAGGTGAAGCACAGGCACAAGTCACACAGGACGATGGAGATTCAATAGTTGGAGAAAATGTGACTGTTCTTGAGAAAGATCAAGGTGAGAATTTGTTGTTCCGAAGAGTGTTTCTTAAATTTGAACAAAAAAAGGCAAAGGAACGAGGACAATGAAATAAAATTTTTAAAACAAAATGTAAGGTTCAAGGAAAATGTTGTAACCTGATTATAGATGGAGGAAGTACATGAAATTTGGCATCCACTGAAGTCATGAACAAACTAAACTTGACAAGGTTGAACAATCTGAACCCTTACCGTGTTTCTTGGTTGAACAAGGGACAACAAGTGACTGTGATTG